>JAQIXS010004278.1:0-15580 GCA_034700785.1 Rossiulus vilnensis
AAAACCTATTAACCCATATTTAACTTGTGGTAAAAGTTAACCCCAGTTTATCTAACCTTTCATTTAACCTACAATGGTGCAACCGGCCCTAAGTCATGCTTTTTAATTCATACATGTTAAAGTGTGCATATTGTACAGGCATTATCACATACTCGAGCAATTCACATTTTATTTAAAAATGGTACAGTATTTCAAACCAATTTCCTCAAACGTTTCTTTTCCAAACTGCAAAGCATCTTTTCAACACTACACTTAAAATGATTCCAGACACGTTTTTTTCATGGGTTTATATTTAGTCAGTCATATTATAACGAAGTTATCTTTGTGTCACCTAAAGTCCTATCTGCCCAACATTCCCTTGTCTCTCGATTTTTTAAAAAGCTACCACCCGTTTCCTAACAAGCATCCATCTGACATTCTTCTCAATCTACATTATTTTTATAAAATGCTGTCTTTCCCGGCGGATTGTTTGGCATTCTCGTAAACATATCAATTTTCGGGGCGCTGTTTTTAGACATTCGATAGCGTCGTATCTCGTGTTTTGTTTGCTGAGTCCGTTTACCCAATGTCCCGCTATTCGGCGAATACATATTTTGCCGAACGTCTGTGTCATTTCCCCCAACCATAATTGTAATCTTTGTATTCAAAAAACTTTCCGTTCAGACAAAACCACGACTTTCACCCGTTTATATCCGCGATAAATTCACCGCGCAAAAAAGAAGTCCTTCGTGGCACATTTCGGCTTCTCTGCTAGATTTTGCAGTAAATCTTAAGCCTGTTTAAATGTCAAACGAGAAGACAGAAGATGCCGCGACAACCTGACTGCTTTTGAAAATCCCTTCTGGCAACATTTTATACAAGAACTGATATTTTATACCGCAGCAGCGAGCATAGAAAGTTTATTACTTGACGAGATTAGGCGCTGAGAGAAATGCTGCGAAAGCCAAAAGGGGAATGTCCCAAATGCGGCATATGCAGAAATTCAGATGAGAAAGTGCAAGCAGAAATGTTATGCGGTGAAAGATGGAAAAGGAAGCGATGGCAATGGTTCAAAATAGACAAACATAGGGGATGAGTGCGAAAGGTCCAGTGTACGACAACTAGTCAAATTCAATTCTCGGTTTGAATTCCAATTTGTTCGGTATCATGATTCCATCTGAACTAATGTGTTTAGCAGATCGATAAGAGGGTTCTCGGTTGATGACACGCCGATTGATCCGATTCTCCCTTTCGCTTCTTCCTAGTTTATCATCCCCACAGCATGCAGTCCTCGTCTAGACTCCCTTCATAAATATGAACTGTGAAAGGCCGTTGACCTCCTCACGTTGGGTAATAAACCCAGCCAGGGTGCGAAGGTGGCAATATTTACAAAAGATTCGCTTTCATTTAACCCATTCTTCAACACCTCACGAATGGCGTCTGCAAAACAGCAGCGCGAGAGATAAAGAAATTAAATTTATGACAGCGAGATTTGAAGCAATAAGGCATGAAAATCCATGCGCCTGGATGTTTGACCTGATTGATCTAGCCTCTTATTTCCGTGCAAAGAATTTTCGAATTTAAGGGCCCAAATAAACGTGGGAGAATCGAAATAGTATTCATTTTTATAATAACATCTAGGCTGAACATGACAAAGCGCTTGTCATCGATTCAGACAGCGCCTAATGAACTACGTAGGAACCATATTGGTTCTTAGCAATAAATGGGATACATGTACTTCGTGCTGTCACTCACGTTTCCAAAACCCTTCCTTAATTTAGAAAGGCTCACCTACCTTGAGTCTTGCAGGGAAATATGCAATGCTTATTTTATGCATTTTATTTATAATAGCCACGATATTATTTTCAGGAGGAACAGGATACTTCTAAGCAAAGGTCTTGGTTGAAAACCCAAGTTGCCATTTTATAAGTTTTTTTCAAAATCCTTTTCACCGACAGACTGCAAATAAGCAAAGCTTTCGGAAAAAATCGCGTACGTTCCCGACATTTGAAATACATAAAACGTGAAGTCAACAGGCTCAACATGTCAATCTGCGTCGATAACTGGGACCAATGCACCAAAGGAAGTTAAAGAGTCGATATTCTGGAAGTCAAATGAGCAGAAGGAATAAGATTTAACTCTGGGATGTTGCTTCCTAGAGATTGCATACATTTGACTATCCAATTCTCCTTCCATTGCAAGTATAGAATATAGGCCTAGATGGACGCAGTATATTACTCTAGGATCATTATAGAAACTAGGAATAGTGATGTGTCAGACAGACAAGGAGGGAATCCAATAGCTCACGTGGTGGGTCACTTTGGCATATTGCTTAAAAGTCCAATAATGCCGAATGAGCCCCATAAAGCTAGATAGCCTACTATATTCTCGCGCAAACTAAGGTAATGGTTATGGTGCTGCCACCACCAAAAAGAAAACTTTCAAGTAACAACAATGAACTACAGTGAACAGTGTGTAGCGAATTGTATGACCTCTACTGCATACATGTATATTTAAACCGAAGCAGACAATAACATTAATTTTTTTTGCAGCTGTATATAAAAATGCATGAAGTCCAAAAAGCAAAAGCGCATAAAATCTGCCTCATTTATGCATACAAAAGGTGCCTCTTTCACGCTGTCATGAAAGATTGTCTGTCATTGCGAATTAATATATGGACAGAGCACGTGTCTTTAATTGGTACACTGACCATAGAACCGTAGTTTAGACTCACTTATGCATGAGAATGCATGTACATGTATTATGCATCCAGAACTTCTAGATATCGCGTGAAGAAACTCCTGCCCACAGTGTAGTTTTGTTCAGGCATTTTGGCAGTTTATAGAAGCAAGCGTGCAAAATACCAACAAATGCATATGCATAGTCGCAAAACTCTAAATAATCAGACCGAGCCTTAATACAACAATTATTTAAGTTTAACACCAAGGACGGCGCCAGAACTTAAGGCTGGGCCTGCCATTCCTTCGGCATGCACCAAGGCTCCATTTAATTCCTGGGTGGATGTATTACATCAATTAAACTAAAGTTCCGTGCAATTCAAGTTAATCGTGTTGCAGTGAGTCATTTGACATTGAACAGAGTTGTAATCAGTGGAGAAGGGGGCACAACACAACGAACTAAGGAATCTTGTTTTTGGCTCGAACCCGTTCACAAAACATGCAGAAATCGAGAGGAGTAATTAACCAATTGCTCTTGAAATGCAAGGTTAATTTAAGCAATGTCGTCCATGATTTTATCAAACCGCTGCATTTGTGGTTAGATTAGAACGACTTTGTAAAGTTAACTGTCACAATTCACGTTGACGTTTTTTCTTCTTCTGGAGTGCATGGAGTCAAAAAGGACAGCCTAAATATTGGTTGCATAATTGAGTTTTATAAAGCGAGTGATACGATCTATCATTAATGAGATCACAGAACAAAACGGTATTACTATGTTAGTAAACCAACACAAGTGTTGTTACAATCAGACGAGCATGGACTATAAACCCTCCGAGAACTCGATTTTCGCTGTTTAAGACGTTTTCTGGGACGAGTTTCTGTAAATACTAAACCTCTTGGTCGGTGCCTCTAATTCCGGTTAAATTGTATCGCTGATCAAAGTCCATTTAACGACAGATTAGCTCCGTTTGTTTACATGTAAACAATACTTCTAATCAGACTATCGTTCTTCTATAACGCAATTGCTCATACAGAAGGCAGTTAAGTGAATTTGCAAAATGATGTGGTACCAATCATTAGTTTGAAATGAGGTCAACAGTCTCTAATCAATCCACTGGAAACTATAACACCTGTAACACGTGCTATCCAAAGGGTGGGGGGAAGGGAACACATGCTTGCGTACCCTAGTGATATTTCATGTAATGCTACATACGTAGAAAGGCTTTTGACGTCAATTGATATCAAAGGTATACAGAAGAGTTATAAGGGCACACCGCTTTTAAAGCAAATAACTACCATTTGCGTCGATAAGCAAATATTAAATTGACATAATTTTTTAGTGAAAAACGACAAATGGTGCACGTGCGTACTATACTTTTCCTGGTCACTCAAAGATGTCGACATGATTAAACTAATCTGACCAGAGTATCAACTGATTGTACAAATCATTTTATAAGTCTGACTTGCAACACGCGTTTGACCTTTCTAAATTCGTTCATTAGTAGCATCGAGGAGTACATGTGATCACAAAATATTTGGCGTGTAGATTTTATTCAATTAAAACAATATGATACCAGCAACACTTAAGTTTTGATGGTAGATGTCCTCTACATAATTTGGTTTGAAAGGGGCCTGAATGACCTACTCACCTCAACCTCGATAAAAAAAAATCCTTACATGTACTACATACAGCTGAGTGTGTAGTTTTAAAACAAAATCTGGAAGATAGATGATAATAACGTCAGGGTTGAAGGTTTGCATTACAATTATAAAATTCGGTTATCTCGAATGCAGCCAATATAAAAAAAATTAACAGTGTACAGGCTATCTTTCCGGTTTTAGAACTTTAATAAAGCTATTGGCTAAGCCCAGGTCCCAAACACGCGTTATACAGCATTTAAATATGCAAATTGGAATAATTAGGTGGAACAAAGTTCGAGTTTTTGAACAATCCGTTATGAGGAAAAAAGTAGAAAGTTGGGTTCATAAACGAATATGCATGCACTGATGTCAAAGCAACTAATAATTTTAGTAAAAAAGCATTTGTAAGTAGCCGTTAAAAACTTGTCACTAATTGGCAATTGAGGAACAAGGTAGATAATAACTGGAACAACACCAGGTTTACTACGGCTTCACGAACTTCATGGATATTAATAAACCCAATAAAATGTGGGATATAAATTAATTTAGGGCTTATATATGTTTTATGAAAAACAGTATCCGTTTTAATGTGCTTAGTAACACCAATCCAGTTCAAAAAATCACGTGAGATTAATAGATTGAATGCAAAACAGAAGTCAATAAACTGTTTAAATGATAGTAGTCGAGAGCGTGTAAACAACATCCAGCGGCTACGTATAAAACGTTCGAGTTTGAAGATGTACAGTGTAAGGACAAATTGAAAATGAACATAAAAGGCAGACAACAACAAAATTATCTTTGAAGGTCATGTTGTCGTTAATGAATAACATACCTTGAAACGTGTAAAAAGATGTGTTTACAGTACGGAAAATGTTTAGCATAAACGAGGATGTCATATATACCTGTACAACTGTATAGGTTATACGGGGTATGTGTACTTAACGCAAATAACCATGCACATACATTTCAAAATATTGGTTGCGTTTGATTTATTTATGATGCAAGCATAGACGTAGTTTGCTTCATCCATTCGTTATTTAATACATTACAACACAGAATTAGCGATGGTTCATGTGCACAATGTCCAATAAGCAAGTTTACAAATTTAGGCGCACTTTCTGAGATGAATTTATTAATTCTAAAATCTAAAAAAGCTTACTTTCGCAAAATGAAATAAGACAACGTAACATTTCAGGGAGTAAGCAGATTTGCAAATGAAGTTGTGGTAAGAGGCTTATAATCAGACATACAGTAAAAGCATGTGCATGTAGAAAATCGATTGAAACTAATGCCTTGACATTTTGTATCCTGAACTTTCATTTCTATGTTTATTCTAGTCTATGCATTAAAAGTTGGTTCCAAGATTGTGGTAATTGCGAAATTAACAAGCTGGTAATTCCAAGTAGGAGCGTATTGGCTAACCATGCATATAGTTTGCATAACTGCAGATTTATGACTTGTTATTCTTAATAATCAAAGGGGGATAAATTAAGTTGGACTTTATGCATGTAAATAGATTAAGACTCCCTGGTAGAATTACGTCTAGAGCAGTCCAAAGCAGTGAAAATGTACATGTATGGCTTATAATAGTGCAACTACAGCGACACATGTAGTTCTATACATACATGACCTTCATGAATTATTTAACAACATCTAAATTAGCATTGAATAGTCTCGATATAATCCAATTTTATCAATAACATACATCTAGGTAATCGATCAAAGTATAGATAAGACATGGGACTTTGAACCTTCTTTGGTGTTAAGTCCAGAAGAAAATTTCGCAGAACTCTCAACAATTTTTGTGGAAAAAAAAAACATTTAAAATCAAATGTAAAAAATCGATTTTTCAGACATCATGTTACGTAATTTAAAAATCCAAATTCTATTATTGGAAAGCAATAAAACCATGATCGTAATAAACATTTTATTGACTGTAGATTGTTACTGAGCATAAACGGAGTTGGCTGGCGCGGGTTCGCCAAGGCTCATTTGAGAGAATATTTAAAAAGAAATATGATCTCCTGGCACGTGCTCAAATTATGGAGCCATTTAATAAGAATGAGGGTAAATTGAAAGTTGGAAGATCTAGCATCAGCTTTTACACGGCTTACTTCACATTTTATTTACGAAGCTGCTAATTACAGCAAATGTACTTTAAAGCCAAAAATTGTTGAACGGAAATTAGACGAACACCCCCTCCCCCTTTCAAAATTTGATTGCAGGTCTGATCGTCTGATATGTGATTTATAGTGCGAATGAAATGGCGATGCGCATTATGATACACATTAATCAATGAATAACACAAGCACGCTAAGTAATAAATTTTAAAATGTTAGCTTGAATCCCATGGCATTACCACTTGGTGAAAAATGAACAAATGGATAATGAGACATGGAAAATACGGAAGTGAATGTGGTATATGGACAACGTCACTGCAGCAACATGTTTGGTGTACCAGTAGTTATCAGAACTTCAGCAGCATTTTTATGAAATACATGTACTTTTAGTACAGGAAGGAACTTGGAATTTAACTTCTCTGAACTGTTTACAGTGCACATGCAGATTTTTATTATGTGATTGCAACACAAGCAGGACAGCCAGGCACGGCACATTTTTTTTAAAACGGATTTTGGCTTTATTGGACGAAATTCTTCACAATCCGTTTCAACGGGGGAGAAAATCGATTGTCCAAAGCTCTTTGCATCCTCCATTGAAAATACATTGATTCCAGTTCGTACCTCAAAAATTCTTAAGGATAATCAACAGGTCCATACTACACCATAGATTTTATACGAGTATCTACAGCATCTACACTGAGATGAATGCAAAGGCGATTGTCGCACAAGCCCATAGCTCAAAACGTCCTATTTAATGGCTTCATTCTTATTCATGCTCGCGTTTTTGTTGGCCAAATTAAAGCATGCATTTCGGTGATTTCGCAAGCTCACATGATCCCATCATCATAAATCAAACCCTCCATTCACACCTCTCGTACATTTGCAACAGTTGCAATTGTCAATTTAGCACATCATACCTCTATTTGTGGTATTTACTTGTCATTGTAAGCTCACTGATCTATAGCAAATGTCTTTAAGTGAAATAGAACTAGTTTAACATTACTAATGTTATAATTTGAGATGTTAATGGGTGCCATAAAACGACAATAAATAACCTCACCTGATCGTGCATTATTTTTCTTATTGGACTGAGGAGCATAACTAAGAAAAATTCATCCAGAAAATTTCTTTCAAGGTCGAGTCAAATTCAATGTTATCCCCCAAATATAACAAGAGCGTGCTACAACTATACAATGACGTCAATTTAGCCAATATAAAATCGAGGGCGCAATCCAAAAACAGATGTCGATTGGATGAGCATGGGTTCTGGCCACGCTGCGGAAAAAATTCAAATAATTTTAGCAACGCTGCTAAAATGAGATTGCAGAACAAAATGACTACGTAATCCATCAACTACTCTGTAGAAAAAAAATTAATTGACCATCTAATGCATGTCAATGTTGAGGCTACTTCAAAATTTGCTAATTTGACCATTGAGTAATGCATGTTCCGATGTTGAAACCAATTTCAGTATACACAGTACATAACACGATAACAGTTGAAAATACAGCGAAGCTGACTGTTCGCTGTAATCATTGCAAGCAAATAAAATAGCGACATAAAATGTAAATTTTGCTTTAGAATTAGAAAAGGTCAAGTAAAATGAAAAAATTTTCCAGTTAATTTGACAAATATTTGGCTTAGGTCTAAATGAATCAAATGTATAAAAAATATGGTTTTCCCCGCTTTTAATCATTTATCCATTATCGAATAAATGCATAAATAATAGTCAAGGATGAGATACCAAATAAAAAAATAACTAGCATAATGCCAAGAATAGGCAGGATCGGATTGAGGCAAAACTGTTTGGTCATGTCACTAGGCATAGTGAAGTCGTTTTATCAAAAGCATTTCAAGGACAGGATATGGGTTGACAATGCCATATAACAACGAAATGATGTGATTATTAAATGATAAGACTGCATTTTTCTTTTATTCAACTCTCTCAAGGAAGTTGCCACATCTGGATGCATACATTTTCTGGCTACTTTTTCGAATTAATATTCCCAAATAGGCTTAGTTTTGCAATATCACCATCAGCTTCCAGTGCTAAACTCATCGCACTCTGCTCGTTGAACATACATTTTTATTATAATGATTTCTATTACACGATTTGATCCTGAAACGAGTTGGCCAATCGTGAGAACTTAGTGCTATTGCGATACTCGCCATCTTTCAAGCGAAAGGTAAATAAAATAAAATCACACAAAGAAATCAGACAAATCAAAGAGTCGATACGATGAAACGCTTGTTACGCAGAAGACTTGCAATTTTAGATATCGTTTTTCCCATCTTGTCTCTTACAATATCAAATTATGAATGATCAAGTGGAAGACGTCATTATACTACGCATAACATTTTCGCTCTGTGGGGAAATAAACACGAGAAAGTGCGAAACACATGCATGATCCAGGAACGCTATTGGATACCAAAAATAGCATGTCGATCGATACTTGGCAATGATATTGAGTAAAAAAAAGGGGGAAGAACAACAATTTGTAGTGTTATTAAGGCACCCCATAACGATTTACAATGACCTTCACCCGAAAAATAAACAAAAACCCGCTTCTTGCGATCTAACAGAAACGCACAGACTCTGGCTAAGTGCGTATGCCTTCTGAGAATACACTTAACCGTATCGATTCTGGTTCGGCAGTCTGACGCAAGAAGTCAGGTTTTTTTTTTTGCACCGATTGGCGCAAAAGAGTACAGACGAAGTAAGCAGCGAAAACAAAAATATTTCCAATTAAAACATGTCATGATTTGCCTCGTCATTAAGTACGGCCTTAAGAGGCGCACATCGGATCTGTTAGTTTGAATCCTGTTTATTCCACGCACGAATAGGAGACATGCGAATTTGCTGAGTTAAGAAACTGTCTACAGAAGACCATACATCACAAATTCAGTTGACATCTGCTATGTAATTACGACATACAAATGCAATTTTAATACAAACTAAAGCGAAGCCCATGCTCCTCCTCTTTTAAGTTTTGAAGAAGAAAAAAATTAATGACTTTCTCAATCTAATTTTTTTATAGGCCTCCCAAATTTAAATTGTTTATTTTTGCATCCAGTTAGCCCCACCAGTCATCACTCCACCTTGTTATCTGCGTCAATGTCGACTGCAACGCGAGAAAGTTTCACGCGTGCCGCTTAACTTAAAATCTAGATTTTTTTTTCGGTTTACCTTTAGCCTTCGAAAAACATGCTAAACTTGATCAAGACACCATTTAGATTTACAGTGATGTCCATGAACTACATAGCAGAACAACGCGCGAAAACCCTTTCCTTCAACAATTATCTTAATTTATACCATTTTTTCGCCGCTTAAAACATGTTCCCCTGATTAATGGCCTTTTAACGTGAACTTAACGAGATTCAGGGTGTCCATAATTTCGAGTTTTTGGCATTTGATTAACTGTCCAGTTTATTGATTCAAGACCGTTACCGTACATAGCGAGTACACGTCAATTGCTCCAGGAAAAGGCGCGAAGAAGTTACCTATCGTGTTATCATAAACAACACCAAAATTGGACAGATCGATACAAGCTGCCTATGGCATATTTTAGAAGCACTACGACCTCATTTTCCTAGTGTTTTGACATTGAAGAAAGAGAAGCGTGCTGGAGTTATGGTATGTTAAACTTTCTCACGAGAAGTGGCACATTTACTTCCTGATTAGCCCCACGGCTCACGCATAATTAGCTAATTAATTCCAAAAAGCATCATTACGATCATCCAAAGATTTAGACAGGCTGCGAGCCTGCAGTTATTTACGTGTATATCAAAATCAACGGATGCAATGTTTCAAAATTATTGCTGATACATGGAATGACGTAAATTGCCCTGACTTAGGGTAATGGATCGAACAAAGGGATTAACGAATGAAAATGAGTTAAAATAAAATTGAAATAAAATTATAGCAACTGTTAATACGTGAGCTTTCGAAAAAAACCTGAGCAATGGCTAATAAAAACCCGCATGACGTAGAACGTGTCAATACAGCTGACATCGACAAATTCACAAAATGTGAAATGGGCAAAAAAAACCTTGACAATTGACAAGTGGCTGCCAAAGAATTTATTAGAGGGCATTATACAGTTTATACTAATCTAATGCTCGCGAATGTCATTCCTATCCACTTTTGGAACGTCTAGTACATTTGATCCTTATTATTGGTCTTTTTTTGCTTACAAGTTACCATTAGACGTTGAAATGTACTTCCAACGAACTACTTTAACTACCTGCACCACACGTTAGCAAAGAAGGCTCGAGATTCAAGATGGAGCTAACAGACTAAATGACAAACATTTCTCGAGAACCACCCAAATGTGACAGGCGAAACTTCAGATTTACTTTCAAAGAATACGACAAATGTTTGAAGAGATTTGGCCACGTAAAACAAAACCCACAGGGGAAAAAACCTGAACTTGTGTAAGTGTTGCAACATTGTAAGCCTGAAAGAGCGAAAGCAAATAGAAAATAAAGAATTCAGCAAAACAGGGAAGCCACACACGTGTATTTGCGGAGAAAAGCAAATCAATTACATGTAAGGCAATAGCGAAGAAAAAAAAGCACCACTCTAAAGCATTTCCAAGAAATATTTTTAATCGAAACTTGTCAAGTGTGGTCGAGCCATCCTCCGAAGAACAAACAAAATGTACAAATTGCACGAAACGAGATTCAGGAAACCTTGTCGAAGAAACAATGGGATGGCCATAAATGCCTGAAGCAAGCACCGTACATTTACATTCTAAATTTCAGAGAAGGCCCAGACTCGTGCCCAGACGTTGGAATGAATGACTTCCTCCAACTGCAATTTTTTTACCAGTTTGACCCCTTGCAACTCTCTGCTGGGAGCAGATTTATATCTTTATGAAACCGTATAATTAGGCCTTTTAATGAGCGGCGCCGGGTTTATACGTTTCGCAAACGTTCGGTGAATTTCAATTTGTCGGCCCTCCAGTCAGTTCTTCTAACCAAAGGTGGCGTTTCTCAAAATTTCAGTTCCTTCAGGAAGCGGGTTTCAAGTACGTCAACCTGATTCCTCCGTACCATCACTGGCTAGCATTTCGTACAATGCTTGTCTGGAATAACTTAGAAGCGGATCTAGTATTACCAGAGATTCGGTTTTAGCCAGTAAATGAAAAATGGAACAGACGTCATAAATTGAGAATTTCGAAAATTCCCCAAATGATCAGCAAGTGGATCAGTCGTATCTTTAAATAGGGCATTGACATTACTTCTTGAAACACCGAATACAGAAGACAAAAACGGATCTCGCAAGATTACATCAACAATTCATTCATTGTTAATTCATTTTTGAGTCGCCACATCATTACGACGCATGTATCTCCAAGCAGATATCATTAAGATATCTCATAACTGATGAAAATATATCGGGCACCACTAAACATAAAAATAACAATTTGATGAAAATGTAGACGCCTACAGCAAAGTCACGACCATACGTTAAAAAAAATTGATACATGCAATTCCACGTGCTATGTTCACTAAAAGCAGCCATACAGATCATGTAACATCATGCAATACTCGCTCGACCAAAAGCACCGAACACGCTCGCACAACTAAAATTAATAATGATAAATTAAATGAAGCACGCAGCGTACCACATGACCTTCGCGTTTTACGGCATGAACAAAAAGCTATCAGGAAACGGAATCCGCGTACACGCTGCCATCTGTTGAGTAACTCAGAAACTTAAGTTGGTTCGACGGCGGAATACAGATTCGAATTGCACCACCTTGGAATTGACCCTGACCGAAATATCTTATAATGAGAGACAGCAATGAAATTTAAGGCTGCATTTATAACGCCGATTAATTCACGGGGTGAACCAGGCAGGATAACTGTAAAATGACGACAAAACGCACACTTGCATGCTGTCAAGAAAATTATTGATTTCACCTTACCCGATCTTTCAAAAGTTGGACGGGGAAATGACGAACACATTTCTGCTTCAAAATCGTCCTCGGGTATTGAAAAACAGCTGCTGGAAAATGATCCTGCAATAATAAAATATCACATTCAAGCATGATAGTCATTTTGCACCATTTACTCCAACCTTCAGACTCAAATTTAAATCAGGTTGAAGCATGTGGCCATCACGTTTTTCCTATATTAACTCAGCTACAATGCAAAATATTTTCAAAACAATGAGAATCACCTAACTTAACCTAATAAACAACAGATAAAACTAGGTTACGATCTAATGGCTTTTAAAGCCCTCCAAGCGATATTCTTTTGACGTTGCAGTTAAGTAGCACACAATGAAATTTCAAGTACACTGTAGGGCCTACAGTATAATGCTAAAAAAATATATGGTGCACTGCACTCTAAATTTTAACAATAAAAAACAACCGTTCCCAGAATACAGAATACACTGTCATATAATTACATTAAACTGCGCCAGAATGTTTTAAGTTTATGGGCATCTCACAAATTAAAATTTATGAAATGTGGAAATCGTCAAAAATACATGCTTTTATCATTTCATGTTTGTCAAAGTTGAGATAACTCAGACAGCAATAATCAACCTTTCAATACTACCACTCCAAATACTGCACATACATGTATGTATTAATGTAGCTGCAACTTCTGGTTTTCTTGAAAACAACGGAGGTGGGCAGGAATTTGAAGATGGAAATTTTGCATGACACTAATAACTGGTTAAGCAAATTATTCTATAGGGCGTAACCCAAAACTGAATAAAAACTGTCACTTGAACTAGTGGAAAAACACGATGACTAAGTTGAACATTATTTCATCCACCTCGCCTTCGATTAACGCTCTTCTGTCGAGAATGTGAATACTGATGAAATAAAAGTTTCAAGAACTGACCCCGAAATGCAGACATTTTTTGTGCACTAGCTTTCACGTAGGCCAAACTTTGAATACCCTGTACTGTTATACTGACTGGCTTTTGAACAAATTTAGAAGTACATGCATTACGTCAGGAAATATTTTGTAACTTATTGATGGCAAACTATGCAGTAATTCAAACGCATACAATTTGATAAAATTTCAAAATTTCCTCACTTTTGCAATACTTAAAGTTTCAATTAATTTCTGATAAACTTCTTGAAATCAACATTCAATTCTAAATTAAATTTGGTTATGAACCATGTTCCCGCTCAGACGACCTCTAAATAACCAGGCTATGGCGTTGGGATTTTTGGCAATGTGGCATCTGATTGAATGTAACATATGGATGACAAATGTACGATTTTTATCATCACACTCAAGTTGACTCAACTAAGTCAACATCAAGTCAATGTAATATTAGCTGCTGTATGATGTAGTCGACGTTATGCATTGTGATTTGTGAACCAGCATAAAGCATTATCAAACTAAAACCTGTGGGTACATGTACAGAAAACTAAGCAGGTCAATAAATTAGAAAAATGTTAGATCAAAGTATCACCATTTCAGTGACAAGAAGTAATTGTTCCATTTTTTAAATTCAAGACGTTCTCTCTGATTACCATTAAAATGCTTACGTAGCTGACGAATGAATTTAAATTAGACTATTCCCTTGATAACGTATTAATGCATAATGTCCTAACTTATCCAATCAATAGAAATGAATTGTGCGTATGATAACTTATCTGCCACTGACAGTTTCCATGCCAACTTTGTTTCAAAATGTATTCCTTTAAATATATAAATTTGTACAACTTGGGAGGAACCTGAAACGTGGTTTCAGAATTTTGGGCATTTATTGGCGAAACTCCGATTCGACACGACCTAAAAACCAAAATGGGATGGACCAGGATTTTTGTACTTTACGATTTGTGATCAGAATAATGCAGTAAAATAATTCTGTTTTGGAACCAATATGATTCTTGCCTGCATATCTACATGCCAACGTTCAAGTCAGTTCGAGCGTATCTATGACATACTGAACTTCAAGCATTTCAAATAACAAATTTAATATGAGACAATTACTAAGCGCTAACTTTCGCATCAAAACAAACAGTTCAGATTACCAAAGCATTATATGTAGAACTTTTCAGACATTTCCCGGCTAAACAATAGGCAATACCAAAATGTTGACCCAAATCTATGGGCAGGCTTTGCATGGAAATACCGGTCTACCACCTTTCAGTTTACCCTTGGCCCAATCTCAAGGTACCAGTTATTATACATGTATATAACTTCACATTTCGATTTATTTGTAATTCTCGCTAAATTATTGGATGTCGAAGGTGGACACCAAGGTATACACGCACAAAGTACTGGTACTGTTTATAAAAAAAAATCATGTAGGCTACTGAAGAGACCGCATGTATAATTTCAACAATTATAAATCTAACAAGCTACTTCTTATTTTGTTATTACTGCATGATAATTATGAATCCGGATATGTCAAGCAAATTAAATTAATTTCACATTGATAGCACAAGCTACAGATAATTACGGTTTTAAATTGAAGCAATAAAACCACATTTGAACAGTTACACGACAGCTTCGAGGCCAGAAACGCTATCAGAAAAGCCTTCCAAAAACGTTACAACGAATAATTCAAATTCAAACATACGTGCTTACCAGATAAGCGCTGCTTTGGGCTTGCAGAAATGAAATCTGGATCGTCCGGATCAAATAAGACATCGTCATCATCGAAACTTTCCGATTGATAATACATTGTGAAGTAACGGGAAATGCACCGAATCAATGGTCACTTCAAGATAGCAAATAAAATATGGTTATACAAGCTGGCATGAGAACGCGTGTTCAAAATTCGTCACAAGTTCCGTTAATTTGAACTTACTCCAAAGAAGTAAGGAAACAAGTTGAGCAAACCGCCGCCGGTCAATGTCAGCCGAGAACAAAGCCCACTTTTCATAGGGGATACTAGAAGCGTCCGAGGAAGCTTGACCTCTTCACCTACGTTGATCATGTCCACATCGGCCAAGCACGAGATAGGCACGAGCTTTGACCTTCGCCGATTCATGCTGGACACCTGCTCAAGACTTGGATTGCCATCTACTGACTGATTTTACAAACATTACATTGCTACTTGTCACAAATTCACAGCGGAAAATGTTATCTGTGCAAATGACAGCTAGATAATCTTTACGCACAATTACATGTTGGGAAATACGCAACCTTCTTTCATTGTATAATTAATAATTGCGATGG
>JAQIXS010004279.1:0-15579 GCA_034700785.1 Rossiulus vilnensis
GCATATCCAAATTAGTAATAAGATCAATAACTCGCACAGCTCTAGTCACGAACTGCAAAAACAAAGCGAAACTTCACTGAGATTAACCATTTACATTAAATTGGACTAAATATTTCAGACTGGAATTTCAATTCTCCACTTACGGTAATATTTTCAGGTTCTGTTCCCAACCAATTGACCACCCTAAGGAGGCATTCCATCATTCCGCAGGAGACAAGTGCTTCACCCCCACTCTCATAACTTGCCAAATGATACAGGAAAGAGAACAAAGCAGTTGCAAAAGGTAGCGGAAATGGGTCTGCTGTGCTTGCTGTATACGTAAGAGAAAATAGGTTCATTTATTACAATTTGAACAACAATATTATTAGTAAAACTACATCTTAACAATCTTACACTTGCTAGTTAACGACTGAATAGAACTTCGGACTAGAACGGGCAGAAATCCATGATACGAAGAGGCTCCAGTGGCATCAATAATTGAGTTCAATCTTAAATGACATGTATTAATTAACATGAGACCAATTCAAACAAATGAAATTTAAATGTCCATTCGCCAGCAATCACTTACTTAGGATTACGATCCAGATGAATAATTGATGTTAGTGTTCTTAATGATGCAGCCTTGATTTCCTTAGGAAAGATAAATAGAGCAACACAGTGATTATTCAATAGTTAATTGTTCAGAGAATAAAAATGATCAGCTGGGCGTCATCGTTTTTAAGAATAAGGTGCTACTTAAACTGCACAGACATGGTCTATATAAGTCAAAGGCATATCTACAAACTCCTTAGTTTTTGCTAATTTTAACACTTATAGATGCTACATAATGCCTTGATACTTATGACGGTTTAATTATGAAAACCTGAGGATTGCAAATTAACTGATAGCTTACCATGAGCCGTTGGTCTTTGAGCTCCAAGACGTCTACAAGTTCTTCAATAAGTCCACTATAGAGCAATGTGTTGACATTATCTTGAAGGGCATTGGAATAAACGAGTATAGAGAGTGCCTGAAGGCGTGCTTGCACACAGAGAAGCCTCAAGGAAAAATCTGCGAAAGAGTGGGCCAGCCGGACGTGTGTGAATAAGAGGACACACTTTTCACTGGGCACTGCATAATGGGCGAGGAGGGACTCCATGATCTCAGCACACGTTTTGTCTTTAATCCGATCCAAATTCTCAACATGAATGCAATGCACAATGGTAGATGCTAAATTTGACGCTGTTGCCCGTTTCCCAGATGATGTTGTAGCACTCTGAGCATGTCCAGCTGAAGAAGCAGATGACAAAGGTTTCTCTTCAGAAGATGCCCCATCCATGTAGAATTCAAAATGAAGCGTAGTTGCACTTGGCGGGAAACTCTGGTAATGCAAACAGAAGCGTTTTATAACAAATGTGCATGGCGTCTACTAATGAATGTCTTGTTAGCAAGAAAATATCGGACGTACATGTTATAGATTGCCCCAGTTATTACTCCAGCCTTATGGCGTCGCTAAATTTACACACATTTTAAACTGGATTAATTTAACACTCACCGAAAGTGGCAAATCTTTACAGCATTCTGCCAATCCAAAACCATTTTCTCTTCCTCCCCAGCTCTGTGAAAGAAAGTTACCATTCAATTTCAAATGATTCAAAAGGCAGCAATGTTATTTTTTTTGTTAAATTAAATTTAGCTGACACTAATTCATATGAAAATCAATTTATAAATCTTAAATTGTTATCTATAATTAGTTCCTAAGGAAACAAATCTTAATATTTAACAATTCAATGTACAGGTCTAAAGAAATCTCATTTTATCTCATTCTAAAACATTCAAATTATATCCACTGATTTCTAAATAAGCTTTCTGAAATAAGACTTTAGAAACAATTTGCAAATAATTTCCCCAGACTCGCCCTAAAATGTTTCAAATTTACAACAAAAAATCAAGAAAACATATGTCAAAACTATTACAACTGGTAATTTTATTAAATGATATTATGTTAGTTCTTATACTTACATCAGCAATATAAATTAATTTCGAAAGGAGAAATTGTCGTTTCTCCCCAGATAATCGGGTGATGAAATTTGATCTCTTACTATAAAAACAAATTAAAATATTATCCAAAAAATATAGTAACATGACGACACATGCTAAATAAAATTATACAAGCACTTACCTGAAAACATAAAGCAGATGCAAAACAGCCAAAACAACTTGCAAATCACCAGATGACAACAAAGTTGTAAGATGATCCATTGAATTATATAAGTGCCTTGAGAAACTATGCTCAATTAGAAGAGCCGTGAACTGTAGAATTTCCAGCAATAGCATCTTACTCTGAAATACATAGGTCAATGTTGAAAAAAAAAAAACTGAAATATTTATATGTTCAGCAAATTTAAAATAAGAACTTACCTTTTCCTGGCCTGGCTGATCACATGTTAACACCCACAGTCGCTCACTGGGCTTTGAAACTGCATTCTCAAGAATGGTATCAAACATATCCAGTATATCAATCCAATGGTAAAGCTCGCACTATAATTCAACAAAAAAAAAATTAAATACCAACTTTAGTAATAGATGTTTATGACAGAAAACGTTGGCCACATGGCCAATGAAAGGAAACTTAAAATAGTTTTTAATTCGCCATATGAACTAGTTCAAATTACGATTCACTTCAGCTTAGCTTTTTAAAACAAATGAACTTATAATTCAAATCATGCTATTTTACCTTTCCATAATTCCAAGTCCTGATTTGGGAAAGCTCTAATCGCATTTCCTCAGGCGAACACGTTTTTAACTTATCGATTAACACTTTACAGTCCGCAGGCTGGAAGTAAAATGGAATTAGTAGCTAGGTACATGCGTAAATGATTCAAACAAAGACATCAACTAGCAAAACTCACCAGCTCAGAGCTGCTCTTGCGTAATTTGTTACGGTCTATCTTCATTTTAACTTATTGTAGTAAATAAACAGCTTAAGAGTTTAGTCTCTCGTAGTGGTACATGTATTACAACTGTAAGATGTATGGCAATATCGTGGCAACCAAAGCGAAACGTTTATTATCCAAAACATATCCAGAGATTTCAAAGAGTTGGAATAACCTGAAACAAACGAAGATCTCTACATAAAATAGGCTCAGTGAAAAGCGCTTGATAGAGCAATAAAAGCAGTAAGAGTAATTTTCCCCACAGAAAACCTCAACTGAAAGGCTGGGCCTATTAATTAATTTTAACATTGTGGCCATTAAGTATTTGTATAATTTATATAAAAATATGGCTGGGTTACACTTTGTTCTCTGAAATATCATTCACTCAGTAAAATGACAAAAGTAAATAATAAATTTTCACGTGCGATTCAACCATGTATATCAATGTTTAACAAATATTTGATTGTGTAAGATAATGGGTGGAAAGGAACAGAGAACTAATCAACTTGGACTGGCCTGTGACAGACTAGCAGTCATAGGGCATTGTGAGCAGACAATTGTTCTACCAATGAGAAGATATTTTAGTAATGCTCGCACTATGTAAACTGCAATTTTCTAAATAATATTGGTTACATCAAACAATCGTAAATAAAAATAACTTAATTGCATATAAGGTATGTTATGTAAATTCAAAAATTCATGCAATGAAACTGCAGGAATACCAGAGATTGGAAACATTTAACGTTGACAATGACCTCAAGTATTCAATGTTATGCCATATAAAAACAATGTAATCACCATTACTTAACGCTATGTGAATTGAAATAGCACATCATAGCTACGTTCCACTAACAATTACTCATGTATTTCTAACAATACTGTATTACAAATCACGAATATTATCTGATAATAATACTAAACTGCAAATAAACCGTATTGATGCAAACAACTCCACACCTTCATTCTAGCAAGTCATTGCCATGTGGCTAAAAATAGCAAAAACGAATTCACCTTTACTCCAACAAAAACAAAGAGCAGAGCTGGATCCAGAATATAAGCACCAAAACTATTTGTAGATTCAGTAAAGAAATTCCCAAATTCTAACAAAAATTGCGGATCGTAATGTATTTGCTATGACCTTATCTAACCCAACTAAATGAAGGTACAAGTTTTTTCTTTATTCGTGCAAGCTCTCGTGCATAAAGAATTTTAGACAGCCACTTCGTCTTGGCACTTAATATCAGTTTAATTAACCCTGACGACAAAGAATGCCGCTATTTAAAGAGTTTTTACACAGCATAAACGAACGATCTTAAGCCTATACGTTACTTCAGCGCGAGCTAAGCAATTTAGGGAGTTGTTAAAGATGGACGGCCCAAATAATAAATTCTGGGCTGTATGTTGCGCCATCCGTGGTCAATTTTTACGCATAAAGCTTTTTTTACATACGGTAGCTTTTGCCACTGATGGCGCCACCGAAACATATCGGGATTTTCGCATCGAACGTGATAATCATGTTCTATACGGACGGTTATAGAAGCAACAATACGAGTAACGCACATTTACGCTGACATTTTTGATAATGCACTCTAATAAACGAGATTTGGGTTAAGCTATTGGGGATATTTTAGCTTATAGAAAAACGATATGTGAGGCGCCATTTTGACAAACTTTCTGATAAAGCAACATTCACGACTCACGGCCGTTATTATATGCACTTCGAAGGGACTAAATACCTTCGTTTTACACTGTTAAATGCATCGAACTAAACTCACATATTAGCACGAATCATACGCATCCAAAAACTTAATTTGAGTGAAAAGGAAGCATTTTAAAACGAAATTCCCACACAATAGATTGAACACTCACCACAACAGACGCCATTGAAGTTCGCCAGAATTGCTCAATCCCACAATTCCTTCTGTTGACCTCGAGCTGACCCCACGCGAATTTTACCACGTGACTAAGTCAGATGACAACACGTGACCATAAAATCGAAATCCTAACGTCATAATGATACATACTTTTACACTAACCAAGCATTTTAGCATATGGTTTCAGCAGCCATTTTTGTGACGTTGCGACCACAGCTTGAACAAGCATGACGTCAAATCAGAAAGCAGACGTTGAATTTGGGAAACCGTGACTCGCTTTGGTTTGAATTTATATCGGTGTAATTTTCGATGGCATTTAAAATAAATTAGCAATTTGTTAAAAAAAGGAACTTTGAAAAAAATGGCTGGAATATTTAACTTGCCTGCTAGAGAGGCAGTTCGAGTTAAAGTGAAGGTAAAATAAAATTAGCAATATTTTTCTTGATGTAAAATGTTGGTATTGATGTTATTATAATGCATGCAGGCTAATTACGTACGTTTAATACATAAAATTGTTAATTTTTACGTTTTTATTTACTATATATATTGAATAAAACAATTTTCGTTGGACAAATTGGTAGTAGCCTATATATTTATCCACTATAAATAGATTGCATGGGGATCGCAAATTTTGTATGCATTTAAAAAAAAAATATGGCCTAAATTAAACGACGTGCCGGATTTCCTTTGCAAAGAAAACATTTTCGGCAGTTCTTGTAAACAAAACTATGATAAAATCTATTGGTCCTAACCTTCTGCCCTTTAAATTAAAGGTTCACCATATGGTACAGGGTGTCACATGATGACTTTGTCTAGTTGTCAGTTTGTACAATTGCAACCTCTACAATGTACTAAAATTCAAATAAGGCGGAACCCATTGTGATTTAATTACAAATCTGCATGTATAATTTCGTTTTTTTTTCCCCGTTAAAATGTACTGTCATTCGTGCTTGTTTTGCACACACACAATGATTATAATTTGCAATTGTCTCATTTTTTTATCAATAATCGGCATACATGATAGTAAGGCTAAAATTTAAAAACAAATTAATCTATCGAAATTGTCTAATATATCAACATTTACTAAGTGTTGCAAACATCTAAAAAAAATTCAAACAAAGTTATAATGGCACTATTTGATTATTGCTAAAGTAAATTTTGACCATTGTAGGAAAATGATATCAGGTGTAAATAGACAAATCCACACCATAATATTTGAGTAATGGTTGTATTTTTTTTAAAATTGTTGACGTACTAATAGTTGCCAGAAATATTAGCATAACTTTAAAGAAAATAATATTATGATTCCACTCTTTGTCTCGCAGAAATGTGAAGGATTATTCCAACCAGAATATCGCAAATTCAGTGTTGATCCACAAATCACGTCATTTGAAGTGTTACAAAGTTTGCTGGCCCGTGCATTTGATGTCAAAGGGTAAGACTTGTGAATATTTAAGATTCTGCATTATTCCCGTTAATTATCCTAATTCCTTTTGTTTTGTCAAAGCAGGGAATTTGCAATCAGTTATTTGGCAAGAGATGATACAGGACAGGAGACTTATTTTTCCCTTTTATCAGATTGGGATTTAGATGCTGCATTTCTAGGGGCATCAAATCCGTGCCTAAGACTAAAAGTCGACCTAAAGCCATTCGAAGAGGGTTTGTTTGCTAAATACTTGTAAGCAGGGATGTTTGACAGTTGATAAGATAACTGAATCTGCAAATATGCAAGCTGCATGGGCTTTGATTGATTTCAAAAACCTTATGTAGTTTAATATCTTATTTTCACATCCCGTTGTCGTTTTATTCCATTTTGGAATTCCTCAGGATTGGAAGATTGGGACATTGTGGCACCCACAGAATTCCCATTTCAGCACAGTCAACAAACAAAGGATCGACCCACGATAGCTGGCTCCATTCTTAATCATGTAGGCTTATGGAGCTGCTTCTTTGAACCAAATCAGGGCTCATTGTATGAGTATATCATTACATGAAGGATTTCTTGTCCTAATTTTAGGTAGAAAAAACACTGAACATATTCCAAAGAGCGCTGAATCTTGTGGATAGCCAGACTCTAGCCCAGCAGATGATCAAGCCACTGAAAATGCCAATGCACGATGCCGAATTCCATAATTACCTCGATTCTGATGGTCGCCTCGTCAGGCCAAACGAATTCAGACAGAGCATTTACTGCGGAGGACTTGAACCTGGATTACGTAAGGTGAGAGCAACATCTAACGAACATTATGTCACATCTGATAATTTCATTCATCAGGTGGTGAAATCCTCTTGAACTGTTGTTTATCGTTTGTGTCACAGGTTGTATGGAAACACATTTTAAACGTTTATCCTGATGGATTATCTGGGGCCGAACGTGTGGATTACATGAAGCGCCTGTCCAAGGACTACTACACCATGAGAGATACCTGGCAGAAAGTGACTGATCCAGACGAAAGGATGCAATCAGTTACTTCCACTGTGAGAAAGGATGTTCTACGCACTGACCGCACCCACAAATTCTATGCCGGATCCGACGATAATACGAACGTTCTTTCACTTTACAATATTTTGACCACTTATGGCCTTAATCATCCCACTGTGGGTTATTGCCAGGGAATGAGTGACCTTGCATCACCGCTACTAGTCACCATGAAGGATGAAGCTCATGCCTATGTGTGCTTTTGTGCGCTGATGAAACGCTTGAAACCCAATTTCATGCTTGATGGGCATGCAATGACCCTTAAATTCCAGCATCTGTCAGAAGCATTGCAGATTTACGATCCATTATTCTACGATTATTTACAGGTAAATGTTCGGGTAATGCTTCATTGACATCCTTCCGCCAGATCATTATTGATTCAAAGCAACTTATGTTGGAGTCACTCGAGTCTTGCACAAATTAACATATTCCTTCCCATCTATGGCTTATTTTTTGTAGAGGCATGGAGCGGACGATCTCCTGTTCTGCTATCGTTGGTTACTTCTTGAGCTGAAGCGTGAGTTTGCCTTTGATGATGCCCTAAGAATGCTCGAGGTCCTCTGGAGTTCGCTACCGCATTGTCCTCCAGAAGGTGAACTTGAATTATTGGAAGTAACGTATGTGCCAGAAAGTCAGGAACCGAAGCTTTCCACCTCCTCTCAAGCTGCGGGTCCACAATCACCTAAACCGAAGTTTCAAAACAAGGAAAATCCATACACTAAAGTAAGAGCCATGAGGCGCCAATCGTCCAGCTCATCATGCAGTAGCTTGCGGAGCCTTACGAAGTGTTCGCCTCCAGTTTCTCTTCAAAATGATTGTTGCGACACTGCTAGTAAAGACAAAACGTCATCACTAGCGCGGCAGTCTAACAATAATCACATGCTGCCAGCTGGATCCGATCCTTCTCTGACGTCTTCTCATCATGGCCACAGCCAACCAATAGTCAAGCAGTCCAGTTTCCAGGAGACAGACATTCCAAACAAGCTTCTCCCTGACTATCTTCCACTGAGCACACCAGTCAGTCGGGAACTCCGAATGGGTTTGGAAGGGCTAAACAGGCAGTTAACTGGTAGGCCACACCTTTACGGGGGTGAAATTAACGATTCTGAAGAGCTAGAATCTCCAATGACCAATGGCCAGTCCACACTGACCGAGGAGGAAGAGGGAGGCGAAACATCCACTTCAGACAGCGAAGAAGCGTCAACGGGTGATCGCATTAGATGTGCAGAGTCTGTGATTAAGAAGATGAAGCGAAAAGAAACTAACATTGCTGACCAATCTGAAAGGTGTGCTAAACTACTCTCGAGATTTTTGCCTGAATTTTCCTAATTGCACCACAATTTCGTATTATTTCACATTAAACTATGAAGCTTTTAAGTACTTCTTTCAAAATAGTCCTACCGGCACATGTTTTTTAACTTACTTTGAATGATAAAACGCATCATGTTGATGTTTAGCTTTCCTCTCTGTTTACTTCACAGATCTGAGACTTTGGCTGGAGATTCCGAAGATTCAGACGTGGAAGATGACCAATCTGGCTTACTTCGTTTGAATGGCGAAATCTTCGAAAACGTTGACGACGATGACGACGACGACGTGGTTTTTGATGCTTCGGCTGATGTTGTAAAGCACTACAAAAATCCACACCTCAAAAGCATAGTTCCAATTCGGCTCGTAAGGGACAGTTCTTCCAGAATGCTGGACGGCGGCCAAGGTGGCCAGAAGAATAGTCAAATCACCACTTTGGACGATACTGATGAAGAGGACAATGCAGCCGGAAACGCAAGCAGTCAAAATTGCAATACTCGCATTGCCAGTGAAGGATACTCCACGTCCGAGGATGGGTTTTACTCCTCAGCAGAAACCCAGTTGTCCCATAAGTGTGCTGCCGGTATGGAGCTTGAAGATTCAGGTGTGACCTGCAGCACGTTGATGACCAATTCATGCGAAGAGGCACTCGAAACAGTGCCCTATTCTTTCCTGTCTTCCTCTTTGGTTACTGTCGACAGCTACGATAACAATTCGGGAAGTTACGTGGTGCCATCAGGCCCCATGCCACTTCCGTGCCCAAGAGATCTTGGATTTGGCAATCCGTTCATGATATTTTTGTGCCTCACCTTGATGCTTCAGCATCGTGACCGCATCATGAAAAACCGCATGGATTACAACGAATTGGCGATCCACTTCGATAAGATGGTGAGGCGGCACAATGTCACGCGAGTTCTCCACCAGGCAAGAGCACTCTACTCTGAGTACTTGAGAGAGAAAAGCTGGGAGGATACTGAAAGCTCATGTTCATTTGAATCCAGAGATCAGCATGTGTGAACCTGTATGATAGAGAACGTTTGGTTGGGGTTTATTTTGGGCGACTAAAGTTAAGAGCACTGGTTGCACTGCACTAGGAACTGTCCCAGGGAGCCGCAGCTTAAGGCACCAAATGCTTTCAAGGATATTTTCAAAAAACCATTTACAATTTTGTGATAAGTGTTTTTCTTTTAATAAATAACATTACTGCAGGGTGTTAGTTATGATATGGAACATTAATTCAAAATGATGAAATTGTCTTCAATTTTATTGACAAGTTCTGGTGTTTTGGTGTATTGTACTATTGAAAGAACGTTTCTCTTTTTAATCGTGCAATGTACAGACTGGGACACTATTTAGCAGACTTTGATTAGTAGGCACCCTGCACTAGTAATCTAAGTTCTAGTAAAGAATTGTTGCTTTCCATCGACATACAGAATACAATTTGACATCAACAATGCAAATAATGGACATGAGGAGATTGTTAATTCGTACAGTAATAGGTATGAGCAAATTCTGTCTCTCTGACTGAAACTATCACTGAATAATTTTTTTTGGAAATAAAAGCTGCTTGTTCACAGCTAACAGCCCCTGTATTGATAGGTAGGCGTTTTTATTTCAGACAACAGTTCTTAAGACTAAAATGTGCTGTGGAAAGTGGCTTTTATAAATTTTTTTGCAGTACTTCCTTTGTTAAATTGTTTCCTATTTTTTATTTATAAAGGAAACACTACTGGTTGTTAGCAGGTTAGGTCGCTACAGGTGTACTTAACTAATGATCAGTAACTCATTTCCTGTCTATTCCTGTATTGAAGGATGTGTTTCTTGGCATTCCAGATTGCCACAAATGCTGCAAAAGATCAGAAACAGAAGTCATTTATAACATTAAACTAAAAACTGTTACTGAATGATGTTGTTGCATGCAAAAGCCACACTTTATCCCTTCATAATTGTCACTTTTTCATGTATGACAGTTATACTAGCGTTAACTTTAAAATGTTTTGTCCCATTTTATATATTTAACATTATAAAAATATGGTGTTCTGGGATAAGCTGTTCAATTCTAGTAAAATCGCGAAATTAATGATGAAATCTTTTTTTATGAATTAGATTTTTTAAATTATTTTTAATACATTTAAGCAGTTTTTCGAAACATAAGTTTATATAAAAAAATACCTCGGAAAAGGTGCACGAAATGCCATAATACCCTGCATTGGGCCTTTGATAAATGGGACCAGTGTTCAGCAAGGAACCATAATTTCCATTGGTGGTTTCATGACGTCGTCCTTTATTTTTTCCAATTCCATAATAATTTAACAATGCTAGAATGGGAGTTAAATTCTATCGTTTTTTAAAATGATGCATTATAAGCATAAATTATTTTGGTTCGTACATACATACCAGTTTTGTTAAACGGCACAATACCACAGACGTTTTTCTCCATGTTGATTTGTGTTTATTTTTTATTTTATTTTTTACAAAATAGTAGGGTCCAAAAATATGCTGGAATAACTGATAAACCTGTCCAAGCAGACCTGCCAAACCAGTTGCTATAGTAACCATGGCCACTCAACACAACTCATTAGGAATCCATTGACAGAAGGCGCTACCATAGCTTTTTAAAGCTATAATAATCATGGCATAAAAATAGATGCAGTTTAGCTGCATCTGCTAAATTATTTATAATATATCACTATAATAATTACATATATAATAATAATTATCAATAAGACGAATTTAGCTTGCATATAAATTAAAAATCTCAGGAAAGTTAAAAAAAATGTAAAACAGCATATTACAATAATTGAAATCTGTTTAAACATTTAATGTGAAAAGTGAAAGACATTTTTATTAATTATGTACAAGAAATGAAGTGAATATGTGTGAACAATAAGAAAACCATGACAGAAAAGTAAGAGAAACGAGCACATTGGCTTCTACTATATGTAAAATTACCTGTGTGAAAAACTGCAACTCTGAAGAGCTTGTCTTATTTGGCGCACATGACTATCCAATCTTTGACAATTTTCTTAACGTGTAAAACTCCTTGCCGTAAGGGAATTACCTAAAATTAAGATTGTCTTAAGTTATCCAAGCCAACATGCCTAACGTACAGGTCTTAACAAACTTACATTCTTATCAGCGACAAACGATTTTTGATTTATATTGCTTCTCACAAAGCCCAAGAGCATTTTCCAAGCAGGTAACAGACATTCGTCAGTGGAGTCCAAACCTTTTTCTGGTACAACCTGTAGCCATGGACACCAGCTGTGGTGTTGTTCTAATGGATGGAAATGTCGATCCTCGCATTTCTTTAAAAAATAAAGAACATTCAAGTCACATTTTAAGTTTCTCTAATATTTTCCAACCTCCCTGATAATAGGACGTTTACCAAATTTGTCATAACTATTAAAGCATTACCATCTAGGAAGTAACGAGTTACAAAAAAACTTACTATTAATCGTTTAACCTTTGGTGAATTGTCAGGACTGTCATTATTGTCTTTTTGCTCTACATTGATGGCAGCATCATTGCATTTCTCCGCTGATAAATATATGGAAAGATCCACGATACGCAAACAGTACTCGCAACCTATTCGTTGAAGGGAAATACTTTCCTTGCTGTAAAAACCACGAGGATTCAACACTTAAAATCCACAAGGGTGATCCGAATGAAATGCAAGTATAAAAATATGCGAAAAGGCTTTTAACTTACATTATTTTCCACCCAGTTAAAGCCAAAAGAACAGAACTATGAGTTGTGTCATCACCTAAATCATGGGTCAGCTGGTCAATTAACTCAGAAACCTCATTTGTGAAACCCTGAAATTAAAAATTAATCAGAAGACGATAAACAACTAGCAAGTCATAATTCAAATGAGATCTTGTTCCAAACACTTTCTCTGTAGAAATCTCGTCATTACCAAATAGTTGGATTGATTGTGCAACAGCTGAGGGAGACAATTATCAATTTCTTTCAATGCAACTAAGCGTTGATGAAAACCTTCAACTGCCCTTCCCTTTTGAAGTAGTTTGCAATGAAGGTAGTTATCTGTAAAAAAACCCATTAACATACTGTACTTTAGCTTTGATTTCTAATCAGCGTTAACATATAATAAATGGCTGTAATCTGACATAAATAACGTCACGTAGCATAAACGAAAAAGACCGTAACTTTTGCATTTATCACCATATCGCTCAAAGTTGCAAAATATTGCATTTTTTCCATGCTATTTAGAAAGTGACATGTATCAACACCTAGACAACTTTTTTATGACTATATATAGTCATGTTACAGCCCCATTTTACATGTAAGTAAATACCATGACTAGGGCAGGTTTTCCATGGACAGAACTGGTGATGAGAGTTCTTTAGAGATTCTTCCAAACGGTGTATAGCTTCTAGATCTGTTATAAATTATAAAGGTGGTCTTATTTAAAGCTGCTATTCTAAATACCTGACTTTTAGAATACCATTTATAAGTTATGTAGCAGTTTAATACAAACATCTGGTAGCGTTCCAGGCTGGTGGAATTTCAGCACTAAGAAACTGTTTACAGGAAGTACACTGCATTAGATCTTTTTCCACCACTCTCCAGCCATATTTTGCACACATTGGAGGCGATATCTGCTTTGGTTTGCATGACCAATTAAAGCTGTAAAGTCAGTTAAGGTTAACACAGTAATTGCTACACGAATGAACTTTTGCAGCATTATTAGGAAGATATACATGAACCAGTGAGAAGCAAGAAGTCCGGATCTTCATACGTCAGATATTAGACTAAGTTTCTAGTGATAACTTGATCAAATTCAAATTTAAGGCTCATTGTGTCAAACGCGAATTATAACAATATGAGACCATCATGATGTCACACAAACCTAACCTTACATAATTAATTATAATCTAATCTAACCTAGACTGTGAGAGGATATTGTAAAAGTCGACATTCTTTCCAGAAATGCTTCTTCATCTGTCATTTGACAACTTCCATGAGAAGTCCTGAAAATTAAAATAATAATTAATTAGGTCTTCAGGCAGGTGCCAGTTTGCCCTTGAAATACCCAAATTGAACAAAATACAAGAAAAAATTCAGAAAATGTGGGAATGTAGAAACTTGCACATAACTACAGATTCTGAATTGAACGCCCATGTACTGCCAGTATCCCAAACCCTGGAATAACTAACCTGTTTGGCAGCAGATTAACAACACTCTCAGATAATATCTGACGAACTCTCGCATATGCATTTTCTTCTTTGGGTTGAGAAGTTTCAGTAAATGCTTTACAGATCATCGCATCGTAATCAAAGTGCAACAACCGTCCGAACCTGCTGCTCAAATAAACCTATAAAAAGTCTGCCTCCGGAATTTTGTCCAATCGATCTGGTAGCACTGCTTCTGAGCGGAGAGTTTATGACGACTCTCAATGTCACGACTCTCGAGAGTAAACACTGATATTGCTCTTGATGGCTATCATCGCTCTCAGCCTCTCAGTAAGTAGGCGGTTCTTTTGAACGAACACATGAAATAAAACATGCTACAACATTTACCACTTGTAAGTTTATTTTACAAAAAAAAAAGACAATCCTCAGCCGATTTGTAATTCACATTCAAAGAAAATGTGTTAACTGGGAAACAAAATATTGTTCGATACAAACTAATGTATTTGTATAAACAGTTTTGCACCCAAAACCTGGAAGCGAAATACCGGTATATTCAAATAATGGAAAAAATTTGTGGATACTGTAGGCAATAACAGCTTTTTCGAACTTTTCAAGTGTAATAAATCGCTTTTGTTCCCGTAACATACAAGTGATTGGTACCACCCATTGTATGACGCGTAACCTTTGGTTTTCAACCCTTAAGGCAATGTGTTTCCTCATAATTCATCTCGTACTAAATCCTGTAAAAAGAATTTATAAAGAAAAACCTTTCTTACTTCCAAAGCAATATATTACTAGTCGATTTTAACCTGTCTGATAAATATGCATGACATTACCTCATCTTCTGCAAATTCTTCGTCCTTTCTTTCTGCTTCTGCTTCAACGTCATCGCTTTCTTCCAGATCAGGTTCCTCCTCAACCTGAAAAAAATTTAATACATACATATTTTTGCATACGTAACCTGACGATTAAGAACAACAATACCAAAAGCACTTCAGATGTGCTGACCTACCTTCTCATCCAATGAGATTCCTAGCGTTTGACGCATCATTATCTCTATTCTTTCTGCAAATCCTTGCGTATCTCGCAACATGTATCCAGAACGCAATGTCGCAGTCTCAAACAGCACCTGAGCCATCTTTTTAGCGGTTTCGTCGCTTTTATCATTCTGAATGATAAAATATTGAACAAGTTTAAACATTAAAATTACGCAAAACGCCGATTAATAATCAAGGACTTATCACAACTGACCTCAACTCTCAGCAATAATTCTTTGATAAGAGGATGTCTGGGATTGATTTCCAAAGTCTTTTTCTGGCTCAAATAATACCTGAAAGCAGAGTAGTTCATTACTCAGTTTGGATTAACAAAATCTAGCGCAGAGATCAAGGAAACTGTTTCTCTTGTTCCTCTTACTCTTTTTGGCTGTCATGGGTTTTGCTATGGGCGTTAGACACTGCGAGACGTTCCATATTTGCTGTCCAACCAAACATTCCTGCCACTAGGGCACAAGGAGAATCACTTAAACGTTCCGAGATCTTTGCCTTCATTATCTAAATGGACAATCAAAGACATCGATTAAATAAACTGGTCCAAAAATTAGCCACATTAATTTCAAAAATTATCTTACGTGATCCTTGAGAGCATCTTCTTGAAGCCATTTTGTGAGAGGCTCAAATCTTTCATTCAATTTCTCCAGCTGCTCTTTCGATTTGGAATCTTGGCCCAAACTGAATCCCTCCTTTGCAACGTTTTGGAATTTCTTGCCTTCAAACTCTGGTAATGAATTGACGCAGTATTCATCAACAGCTTCAATAAGATACAGAACTTCAAAGCCTTTGCGCTTC
>JAQIXS010004280.1:0-15564 GCA_034700785.1 Rossiulus vilnensis
AATCCGACAGGCCTTCGCTAAATGGCATTCTGAAGAGAGCTAATTCCCTGATAAGGTTTAACGGCATTGAGATGCCATTTATCCTCCGCATAGCACCGGCATCTTGGCGAAAAACATAAGAAAATATGGCTAAAACATAAAGAGAAATATGGCAAAAATCAGACAAAATCACAGTTGTCTTCGGGGCCATCAACAGCGCCATCAGTGGCCACATCCAAGGGCACGTGTCGCATTTCACCCTGAAATTTGCTGTGAAAATGGCTCATGTAATGCCATAAGAGAAACTTCAATCCATAGGGATGCTTAAGTGGAATCTGTACGTCTAAGTGGTTATTTTTAACTCTTAACATCCTGATGGATCCAATGACTATGAGGACATGCGTAGAACGTGGTCCAGATAACTTCACATTTAGTCTGTGAATTTTGAGTGAAAAATGACAACCAGTTGATATCATAATGTTCCTCACATGTGACGTTGTATTATCTTTCATTCAGTGCAGTGATTTACAACAATAGAGTAACTTGTAGAATTACTTGATAACTGATTTTTTAAATAATGCTGAACGTTTATTCAAGGTGAATAAAATTACCTTAAAATGAAGATTTTATAATAATTTTGTTCAAAGAAATGGACATAAAAATGACGTCCAGTCACGTCCTTGAGGATGTGCTTTGCAATACAAGTCCATTTAATAACGTTCATTTTTGCTGATAGGCTGATTGAACTATAAATTTCTTGATAATTCATTTTTAATTGATATAATGCTGTAAGTTTGATCATGATAACATACAAATGACAAAGTTGATTGTAATCAAACATTAATCTGATCATAATCTAATCATAATCACAACAAAATGACCCAAAATGACGTCCATTTGGGTCAAGATGACATCGTTTTTAAACATTATCTAAAATGACGTCAAATGGAATTGAAACCTACAGACATACTAATGAAGAAGAAGCATTCCAAAGCCACTTCCGGATTTCGCACGATCCAAAGAGCCTTAGCGGCTTACATGTAGCTTTACTAATGATGTCCAATCCAAGAGATGTTTAATAATCAATTAACTAGTCGCAAAATTAATTAAGATATTGACAAAGTGAGTGGAGGCATACTAGTTTTCCACATCCCCCTAAACCACCATGGAAGAAGTTGTAACGAGCAAGACCTACATGTAGATGCCCCTCATCAAAACGTTCCATTAATGCAACTGCGGCACAACAGACACCCCTCGATTGCCACTGGTCCGAGGGGCACCAGCAGGGGGTGCCACAATGACCCCTGGTCAAGCCGCCTCATTTCGGTCGCATGCCTTCCGATCGAATCGCCCTCTTTTCTATTAAGTCATCAGGGGCCCCCAAAGATGATGACTCATTTCCAAGGGCAATTTCGACGTTCCAAATTGCTCATTTCGTATGGACCCCAAATCTAATCCCCGAGGGCGTAATCTGGGGGCAAATCTGAGCGGAACGGTAATGACATACCCATTGTCTCTGGCTGTGGTGAGGGACCTTCATAAAGGGGGGGACATGGGGTCATTGCTAGGGTCCCCTAGGAAGGGAGGGCATCCAGCAAGAAAGGGTAGAGAGCGTGCGTCGCCCAGGGGTCAAGCTTCCCCTGTCCATTTCAATAAATCAGTTAGTTGCATGGGTTTATCAGCAGCCAGGGGTGCCTATCTATGGACATGTGGCTAAGATGTTAACAATCGTGCGAAAAATGACGAAAATTGGTGGGAAAAAAACGGAGTTGTTTGCCATATGGTACTAGGTGGTTGGGTTTGACATTTGGACTTGATGAAGAGCCCATGTCGAACGCCAGAGGTCGCTGCAGTGGTATGCCAAACTAGCACCATCTATGGTCTGTTTGTGGTTTAGCTATCAAAATCTCAGAGGTCTCTACTAAACGTTGATGTTACAGTACTTTACTGATGGAAGAACAATATGACTTCAACATGTTTGTGCATTCAATTGTTCCAGAATGCCTCGACTTTCTTATTTCTCCAATTTTTCATAATACTTTTCGTAGTTATTCGTACAAGTATTCTCATAGCTTCAAACCACCTGTTCGCAAACATTTCTTTTAATTTGCCTGTACCCGTTCAAGAACATCTCCAAAATTACAATTTATCAATTAAGACTTTCTTATTTCTCTAATTTTTCATAATGACTTCCCTAGTTATTCATATAACGGTACACCAGGCTCCAGATTTTTCTGAAAACGTATGACAATCTCGTATTTCTCCAATTTTCCACAAACATCTCTTTAAATACCCCATGCCTGTTCAAGAGAACATCTCCAAATTTACAATTTATCTTTAATAGTCTGTGTGGCTCATAACAGTTTCTGCAAAAATAAACAAAAAACATCATTACAATTTATTAAAAATTTGTTTAAAAAAGTGCTAATTTATCAGTCTTAACTAGCCTATAATACGAAGAACGCAGCTCAGCTCACACATTAATCAACTAAATTTCATAACTTTTGCAAAATTTAAGACTTACTCTTCCATTTTCCTCAACATTTTTCCGTGATACACCTTGCCTTGTTTCTCCGAATTTCCCTCAACTTTATGTGGACCTCTCTCCTCACCGAAGCAGCAGGCTCTGACCTCTGGACAAGGGGAGGCCAAGAATTATTTCAAATGTTTATTAAACTGGGTAATAAGCACTTGTTACCCGAGTGATAAGCAGCAATCTGGCGTCGCCATCTTGAGCCACCTGTTCGGTTTTTTGCTCCCATATTTGGCTGCTTATTAAAACGCCGTTGAAACAATGACGCGAAAAATAGTCCCATTTCTAATTAAGAGTGACCTTCGAACTGGAGAAAATACATTTCGTGCGACCATGGGGTCACTAAACCATAACAAAAAGCACGTTTTTTAGAGGAGGGGCCTGCGCAAAATAAGAATGACTCCGTTGATGGACCTTTCCATTATTTGCCAATTCCTCCAGGCCACAGAGGCGTTCCTAATTCATCATCATTTTGAAAGGTGTAATCAGGGAATTAATAAGCAGGGGTGATAATAATCTGCGGTTCATCCCAACTATGCGGTGTCTAAACAGACTGTGTCACCTCTTGGCAGTTCATTTCAAACTTAATGTTACATGTACTTATACCATTCATGGTGTTACACTAAGTTTGACTACACTAATGTATTAATATAAAGTGTGCAATTTGGCATTCTTGAAAAGTTGCATTACGTGCACAGATGAGTTTGTTGAAATGTTATCCTGTGAATGAATTTTACTTTAAAGCTGATATTTCCAATTAATTTCATCTACATTGGCACAGAGAAAAAGGACTGTCCATGAAAAAAGATGAAATTTCCCTCCTTTACCTCCTATAGTATTGTCTTCCAAATTCGGAGCTGCAGAAATGGCCCAGATGAAGTAGATAAAATCGTATACGATTTTGTAATGTATGTATACGGTAATGTAAACGGACAAAAACATTTTAAACATGAAAAAATGCAAAAGCTGATGTCATAATTTTACATAACATCAAATCAAATCAAATAAAAATATCAGTAATTGATAAATTTTGTTTCCATTATATTCTATAAACATTCTTTTAATAAAATCTGGTAATTTTTCCAAAAAAACCTATAATTCATTGACTCCATGATGACATTCTGCATGAAACGTAAAATTTGGCCTTCTAAAATGTAGCATCAGGAGATCAGATAACTGTTGAAATGTCATGCTGTGAAACTGTGAATGAATTTTACTTTGAAACATGCATCTTTAAAATATTTCATCGACACAGAGAAAAAAGAACATAAACTGTAGTACAAAATAAGAAGCGTACGTCCGAAATTGCTAACCACTGCCCTTCCTAGTCCATGATCGTTCAATAAGTGCTATCAACTATTGTCATCCTTTACGAATGGCCCCTAAGGACCTTTCCTTGCACCACATCTAGTCTTTTATAAATAAATGTCCTATTTCGTTATATGGAGATGTTTCACATCCGTTGCCTGCGCCGGAAGTGCTGTTTGCAGCCTTCATATTTTCCGCTTGGCTCAGCCAGGAGCTAGTTCTCCTAAATTCAGTGGGGGTGGCAAATATAATGGACCATGAAACGTTTTATGGCGGCTTTATAACGGAGATTAATGCGATTTTATCTACTCGAAGCACCTTTACGACATTGTTTTCAATCTTAGGGGATTATGGCCTCAGTCATTCTTTCCTCTCCATTTATATTTCGTGACATTTATGCCGCATTCCCGTGTCGTTTAAACAACGCAAAAACAACTCAAAATCCAACGGCTTGTGAAAGTCACCTAATTTCCTAAACGATTATGGGCAAAAGACGCCTTGTTTACTGGATGGACACCAGCCTACTGCAACCAATTACTCCCCCCATCATTAATTATTTTCAATTGCACCATGAATTAACCAATAATCTGACATCAGTTCAGAATCCATAAAGGGCGTTGTTATTTGGCCAGTTTTCAGAGAATGTCCACACCTATCGTTTATATTCTCTATTGCTACAAAATACCTTACCTCGTTTTTAAAACAACTTACATGTAGCCTATATCGATCAACTCCCTGTGTGTACCTTGAACGTTGAAATATTTCTTAATTCTGCCTATTCTGTCTAATTCTGTCTATTAAAAACATTATTTCCAATCTGGGAATAAAGATACATGTACATGTATTATTATTGAAATGAAGTATAAAATTCCTCTTTTTTCCTCCTTTTTTGAAGTATTTCATAAGCATACATAGACTAATATCTATTTCCATTTAATACACTATTTACAATCCGAGACTTAATAAAGTTCTATCCATTGAATAGACCATTATAGTCTGCAATTTAAAGTCATATTATTGACTAAAAACGTAGGCCTATATCGAGTATATTTTGTATTTTTAATAATAACTAGTCCTATATCAACATGTACATTTGAGCCCGACCCACATGCAAACAAATTACAGATTTTTGCTTAATATACGTATTCTAATTGCCAAACTAATTTTATTTAATGTTCCTAAATGGGTTTCAGTTATTTTTTTATAATTTGAACATGCTTGGTTTACTTAATAAAAAGTTGCATAAATTTGAAAAAAGCAACCTCCGGAAATGGGTTTTTCCTGAACATTTACAAGTTATAGAAGATGGCTCAAACCCTAGTGGACGACAAATTCTACGACCACAATAATAGCAATTTAGCAATTACATTAAGTAGAAGAGAGAACAGCCCCAAGGGCTTTTTACCTTATGGCAAATATTTAATCCCGTGAATTTAAGATGAGTACTCACATGTTTACATTTAATTCATTATTGAGTTAAATTATATGAAGTATTTGAAGCAAAAAATGTGTAATTGTTTGGCACGGTGGGATTCTTTTAGGGTCGGCCTTAATGACCAATAATATTTCATATTGCTGTTATTACATTATATACACTCGTTTCAAATTGAATTTTGATTGTGGGATGAGGAGGATTTCGGTAGCTCCACCTTCGAAAACGACTACTTCATTTCGAGCTTCATCCAATTCACAAATCCAATTACAATTTTCTGGTTTATGATCTGGTCCTACATGTAAATCGAAGTTTTCGCCCAGGAGTCCAAGACGAGATTCCTCCCAGATAATTAGCCGCTCGAACCCATTAGTCAATTTCATTGCGCTTCCAATTGCAAATTAGCCAAATGCAAAATTGCAAATCCAGCAGCCTAACGTCCACCATTTGTCATTCGCAGATCTCAAGAAATCCCACTCTCAGATCCGCTGCAATGCGTTCAGGACGTGCAAGGAATGCATCACTGCGAGCCCTCACTGCGCCTGGTGCTCAGAGGAGGTAATTCATCATTTTGTTAATTAAATATTATTAATTATGGCAGTGAACGTCCAGGGGAGTGTTCGATGGCTACCTGCACTTTCAGCTCGAAGATGTCATGGACAAAAAAAAACGATGAAATACACGAATCCTTGCTCAGACCACGTCAAGGACGCGTCTGACTTCTGAGGGATGTTTCTACAAGACGTGCGACTGACACCTAAGTTATCGGACGTGTTTCTGGCCGGCTACAAGGCGTATTCCTGTCCAACATTCAATAAGATTTAAACGCTATCTTGATTAATGGTCAAGCGGCAACCATGTTTTATCTGAAGCACATTCCGCGGAACACGTGTCGATAGCGCCATAACTATGGCCTGCGGATATGAGGCAGTGAATTCGCAAGCTTGGCCACTGTAGCAGTACTCAAACGCCAACTGATCAGCCTGAAGCAGTCCTCGTAAATGGAAATTGACCAACAAGCAAATCTCGTAAATTGGAACTGATCAACACGAAGCAGTTTTCGCAAATAGAGTTTGATCAACTGGAAACAGTCCTCGTGGATGACAACTGGTCAACTAGAAACAGCTCTCAGAAATGATCAACTAGAAGCATCCATTGAATAACTGGTCAGCTAGAAGCCTTTAAACAACGCTCATGCTTAAGAACCAATGTTCGTAAATGGGAACTGATCAACAAGTGAAGAACCAATGTTCGTAAATGGGAACTGATCAACTGGAAACAGCCCTAGTGGATGACATCTGATCAACCAGAAACATCTCTTATACGGAACTGATTAGCTATAAGCAGCCCTCAACATAAGAATTGATCAACCGGAAGCAGCCCTTGTGGATGAAAACCGATCAATCTGAAGCAATTTATTGTGAAGTGGTAATAATGAAAGTTGCATTTTATCAACTAGAAGCAGCTCTGGAGAATGGGAACTGATTAACTACAGTGTAGAAATACAACCATCAAGAATGCCATTTGATCAACCTTAAGTTAGCTTCGCAAAATGAAATAAATGAAGCTGATCAACTATAAGCAGCCTGAAGGAGCCCTGGCTGATGGAAACCGATCAACTTGGAGTGACCTTAAGCACGTTTGGCGACCTCTGACCGCGCTAGTGGAAGGCAAAAATGCCGCCTGACCAAGGCGACGAGCTTAATGGACGATTACAATTTCAAATGAGACGCTGGGTCAATGTCATCCCTGGCCAAACTGGTTTGGAGAAACAAAAAGTTGATACCAGCGATGATAACCACATTGCCAAAACCGGAAGCCGACGGCAGTGACGTGCCAAAGAGTTGGCCAGCGTTGCAGAGGTGCTATTTCGACGTCTTTCAACCCCATTCAGGTTTATTACCTGGATCATATGGGCGTAAATCATTCCTTATCACCTCTGCTACATCTGGACAGATTGTCTTGCTGTCAAGGTGGGCGTGGCTTACTGGTCGTTGCGTGACATTTGGGGGATTCCACACGAGAGGAGCACCAGAATGTGCAACACAATTCAAACATGTTCAAACCTTGGGCGTGTTTTGGAACGCATTCCGAAACATTTATAAACACTCAGGTGTTAATATATTCTGGATTTAGTGATAAAATCAGTTGGACTCACTTGAAACACTTATAATTGTTTCAATGACTTCGAGCATTTTGGTGTTTTGGCACATTTTAGACAACGTTAATAAATCGAGAAGAATCTTTTAAATGTTTTAAACAGTCTTTAGTACCACAAGAACGGTTATTTTTTATTATTTTATTAAAATGCCAATGCATTTATTCAACATTATCAAATAAAGAAATCTGCATTGGTTTTAAACAGTCTTTAGCATAATAAGAACGGTTATTTATTACAAAAGCTAATAAAATTAAGACAACATTATCAAATCAAGAAGAATTTTTAGTGGTTTTAAACAATCTTAAGAATAAAACGGTTATTTAGTTGTTATTTTATTAAATAAGCCAATGAAATGAATTGCATTAAAGCTATGTGATGATTAATGCTATTAATTATTGCATTTCTAGAGGTTTATTACCTTTATTTCAAAACTCAACTTTTTTCAATGGCATTTAATGACCTGAGGCACACTATGTACCCTTGTATGAGCTGCAAACAATGCAATGGAATTCAAAGTGCAAGTTTTTTTAGAAAAATTGTGACGATAACCGAACACAGATGGCGCTGGTATTTTGTCAAGGGTCACTCACACAAATTAGCCAAAGTTAGCTAATTATGCCAGAGATCATGTGGCCATCTTACCGTGTCCAAATGGAGGCCAATTTTAGACAACATTATAAACACTTCAAGCTCACTGAGGCCATTAATAATTTGTTAATTAACAAGGGCTTTTAATGAATAGATCAATGGCACAGATCTTCGAGGGCGGTCATGAGATCGGCGAGAATGAATAACAATTTCCCATAATTAATTATTTCTGTCTGAACATTAAATTACGAGCGTGAACCCGGAAGTGTTCAATCGGCCAATGGGTTCTTGGTATCGATTAGTCGCCAAATGGGATTCACTGGAAGTGTGGGGTGTCAATCAAGAACAGGATATAAAAAGCACAAGAGAATTTTTATAAATCAACATACATGTACAAGTGTTGAAGTCTCAAGGATTCCATTGTCTTAACGTTTCCCGGCATGCCATCGGGGGACTGAGACAGTGGCTTAGGGGTTAGATGGAAGTAGTTTTGATAAATGCGTTGTTAAGAACAGGAGGCATTATGGCTCCGGATTCCATGGAGATAAATGTTCAGTAGAAACCTGAAACTGAGGTTAGTAATTTCAAGGTTTTATGAAACACCACGATGAACGTCTGGAAATGTTGCAAATACTGCAATGATAATGCGATTTATGTAATTTATTCTGCAGTTAAAACTACAGTAAACTCCAATAAATTGCTTACTACTTTCAGAAAACTAGTAAATTCTTATATACTACTTTCTAACTGTAGAAAAGTAGTATATTCCAATACACTGCTCTCCATACTCTCATAAACCCAGTACTTTCTTGTATATTAACTGCTACCTGTAGAACACTGCAGTTTATTCCAAAATACTGCTTTCTGTACCTTCGCAAATATACTATATTCTTATGTATGCATACTGCTTTCTACCCTCAGAACACTGCACTATACTGCAATTTACTGCCTTCTGTACTGTCAGAAAACTTCTAAATTGTTATATTTTAGCTACCTGCAGAACACTGCAGTATATTCCAATCTACTGCTTTTTACACCTTTACAAAGCTAGAGTGTATTCGAATACCTACTTCATATATATATACTGCTTGATGCCTGCAGAAAATTGTAGTACATTCGATTTTTATTGCTTGTTACATGCACAAAACTGCAATATATCCCAATTATATTGCATGCCACCTGGATGTGCTTTTCAGTTTTATACCTTATTTGGAAATTAACGTTTTCATTTAATTGAAGCATCAACTATCTTGATCCAACCTGTGGTTGTTTTTTCGTTCGAAGGTCATTCCAATGTTTTGGAACATTGGTGACCTAGTTCCGTTCGGAGCGCCATCTGTTTCACTTCAGATGAAAGTGAATTCTGTATCGTTTTAGGTAAACACAGCCGGTTAAGTACCCGCCAAATGGTGATTGAATAAATATCAAAATGTCCATCAGCGCTGATGGAACTGCAGGTTTTATTGGCAGTATATCGAAGCCGTGACGTCACCCGACAGCACTGTTTAGCTGTGACATAAAAATGCATGGGGTGACATTTTTGACCTTCCATGCTTGCGTCTAACCAACTTCATGAATAATGTAGCTTTCAGACATAAAAAACGGCTTGTCATTTGATACAAATTGCCAGTGACAACTTTGCAGTGAATTCTCATATTGGGTCGCAAATTATTTTCTAAAAATAACCCAAATTTAAAGGAAAAAAACCCAGCTACATGCATCGTAGAGGAAAAGCCATTAAAAACAATGTGTTTTGGGGTAAACTGGTCAATTTTTCCTTTCATCGTGCCATGATTAAATAAAAAAAACAGAAGTAGAAACAATATAAGCAATTAGCTAATCAGACTTATCAATTTTCTGATCAAACACTTTTTTAACACTTTTATAAAAATATTTTTATCAGGGTAGCCTATATAGTTATTGACACATTTTCGAAAATTATCAGGAAATTAAACTTTGCAATTATTTGCAATTAATTTATTCTTAGAATTTAAAAGCAAATCGCAGAAAAAAAAACGGCATAATTTGTACCAAGTCAAAATATTTTTAATTAAATATCATATTGCGAATTTTGCAGTATTTTAATCACTGCTTTTTTTCTTTTTTTTAACTAATCATTTTGCACACATGTTGCAAAACTACATAGCTTTGTAACATGCGTAACGTTTCATCATAACGTTTAAAAATAAAATAAAGTAAAAAATAGCAGTAAAAAAATTGTTACACGCTTTTTTTTTACAAATTATTTTAAAAAACTGTACTGCAAACGTAACGAATTTTCATTTATTTTTTCATGCATTAATTATTTTCCTAAATTTGCTTTTCATAACTGCTGCCGAAATTAAAATGTGCAATTCTGACACATTTTTAAACTTTTTCCAAACCATTAGTCAAGTTTGAAAATTTGTCGAAATTAAAATATTTTTTTGCCGGGTTTACAGTTCAGGGCCATGCTTTATTTTAAATAATAATAATAATAATTTGTAGAAAATTACGTACAGCATTTCCTTCACATAGTACTTCCTTCGCAAATTAATTTCTAGTGAAAATGATAACCTCTTCCCCCTTCCCAGACGAAATTTCCCAAATTTACGTTCCATGACGAATGGGGCCTATGTGCCAAAAATTAGCACTTCATTCATCCCTTAGGAACGGTGTTTAGCCCGACGCGTTCTCGATGTTCACCCCAACGAGGGTTTCCTCCATTAAATCATAATTTCCCACGTAAGAATTTGCTTTAAAAAAAACAAAAAAACTGGAGGGTGGTAATGCCCTAGTGTGCTATCTTCTCATACACCGGTAAGCGTGAAGGGATCTCCCCCTCTGGATTTCAGGACGACCGATAAAACGCCTAAAATGCTTAACTGGGTGTGGAGATTTCTGCGATTGCAACCTGTTGCTGCTCATTTTTATGTTACCCTTGCCTGACACGAGCCCCTCATTGGGCCTGAAAAGACTGTTCAGAAAGTACTTCAACTCATTTTTAAACTTGCCTTCCAGAATATTTCTCAAAATTATATTCGGTTGTAGAATGTTAAGATGCAACGACAATAGCAATAAACATCCTGTAATATTTGTAGAACGGAATTCGTCAACATTAAAAAAGAATGTGTGATTTTTTAAAATAATTAAAACACTCATTTTTACTGTATGTTAACAACAAGTTTATAATGTACTTAATCATGAAAAAAAAACCTTTATGACGGTACATGTACAAATGCATGTGTATGACGATGTCAAATTAATGAATTTATCAAATTTAAGATAAAATAAGGTGTCGTCCATTAAAATGCACATAATAAAACTAAGAAATTGCGTTCAAAACGTTAAATTAAACGATAAACATATTTTTTTTCCAGTGTAGAGCTAGAACTTCGTGACCTCCGAAAACAATTTTTATTTTCTCCTTGAAACTTCCGAAGATGGGCATAACGTTTTTTTAAAAATTATTCGATTATTTTTAAACTAAAGAGGGATTTCCAAATTATAAAACATAACTCAGACCCTAATGGATAAATAAAAAAGTTAGTAATTATAATAAGTAAGCTATTTGAAGCAAAAAAGTGTGTATAAGTTTTTACATGATGGGCATCCATTTGGATCATCTTTAACTTCAGCACTGCATCAGGAATCCCGCCAAAACCGACATATGAGAATCTTCGTTTACAAAGAGTCAGCAGAACAATGTCGAATGAGGTAATTTGGGTTGCCCCCCACCCCACCTGAGGGTCAGTCAAAGGAATCTTGGATCAAAGTGCCGCATGGCTTCAACGGGAGTTTTAATGCTCTTCCATGGCACCTCAAGGTATCGCAGGCAAGATCCTCAGCAGCGATACCTGTTTCCGGAAATGGTACAGGTGCTTGAGTCCTTCCTCTGCCATAATTTGGCTGTCAACGAGAGGGGCATCCATGACCCTCGCTCTAATTCGTCTCATGGTTTATGAGGGTAATTTTCACCAGGCAATCAGTCAGGAACGCAGAAATGGCTGCCAGCCTCCAATTAAGCAGGCGACCATTAGCCATTGATCCCTCTGTGGCCATCTCTGCTGCCTAAACAAACAATAAAGTTGGCCGACACACAGGGGTTTGTAGCACACCGAGGTCCCTAATGGAGGCAGACCTGTGTGTTAAGTTACCAAATCAATGGCATTTTAAATTACCATGACTGGAACTAGTTTGTTGCACCATTCCATCAACTGAAATGTGACAACCCTGACTTGATTGAGGAGGCACAGAAAATACGTCGTTGATCAAATAGGGGTTGTCATCTCGATATACATGTACGTCTTGTATTAGAAGTTTTGAAAAGTAAAGTACATGTCTATCCCCCCTCTAATCCTCTAATCTTTGCTTTCTCATTCTGATTTCATATGCATAATTGCATACATTAAAAATACGTAGTATGTATTTAACATAACGACGGTAATAATTGTTTTAAATAAAGAATGCAACATATAACATTTGTACAAAATTGTGTTCTATTCAGTGCTAAAAATCATAATTTTACCCTTTGACAAAAAATTCTGAAATGTTAGAATATAAGCAATTGCTTGGGCATCTGTAAATGCATGCATGTACACACCTGTATATGTACAATGTTGAAAGAAAGTTGCAGAATTTTCCGAAATTTAAAATATTTATTTTGTAGAATTTTTATCGTATTTGTTATTTAAGAAACTAATATTAATTTAATTGTTTAGGTGATAGAATTTATCAACTACATGTATGTATATTAAGTTTGTTAAAATGCAATTGTAAATTTTCAACAAATTTTAACCAATTTATTCATATGAGGTTGTTTATTATTTTAACACTTAGCTTACTAGAAGGTTGCCCCAAATTCGTGTAAACTACATGTAACTGTGAAAAAATGTTAAGCTTCATCTGAATGTTACCAGTCAATTGAGGCAAGTTTTATATTCTAAATTTATTTCAGAAAAAAAAACAGTATCGCTGAAACTCATTGTTTATCTTATAGAATTTAAAATACGCTGCGATTCAAATCATCCCTGTTAAATTAAAAAGCCTTAAAAACCATTAAAAGTCTTATCTAAGGGATAAATTATTACTGTATTTAGGCCTACTTGCAAAAAAAAATTAATTGATGAACTTGAAAACTTGCACAGGAAAAAGTAATGAAACTTCGATTGTTTATCTTATATCATCTTAAATACGTTTAATTCAAATCTATCATTCCCACCAATAAAAAAGCCTTGTTACATTAAAAGTCTTATTTAATGCATAATTGTATTTATTTGCAACCGATTTTAATTGATGAACTGGAAAACTTGCACAGGAAAAGTGACGATAATATCTTAAGTTTTATTATTAATTTAATAGCCTATTTCCCAATACTTATTTAGCAGTGACAGTGAATTATACTGCGTGATAAGAGCGAAATACATTGAGGACCCCCTGTACAGAGCTGAAGAGAAGGACTTGTTTTCTGGCTGTTTTCATTAATTTTCACGTCTAGGCTGGAAACGTTCGCCAGATAAACAGACCTTGAAACAGCCAATCTTTACATTCATCAAACAAAACGCTGTAAAAATACGCAAGCAACTTTCATTGAATAACATAGTGTGTACAAAACCAGTTCGCATGGAGGCCAACCGCGTTATGCTTCACTGCAAAGCACTTGAGCTTGAATTTAAGATTAAATCCTGGCATTTTTCAGGTTTCCACCCACAACGTCTTTAGTTATTCCAAACTTACGATCGCGTTTTTCATATTTTCAGGGTTTCGCCAATTTTTATCCAAGATGTGACGAAATGAAAACGCTGAAGAAGCGGAACTGCAGTGAGAAACATCGGATATCGCCAAAAACGACCATCAGCAGGCCCAAGGTAACTTGAGTTTTAACAATATTTTGTATTGCTATTAACAACACTACTTTGACAATAAATAGCCATTGCAACTATTCACTTTTTGTGGCCCAAAACCTGTGATGAAATGCTTCTTTCCGAAACCACTTGGGATGAATGTTTATCGATTTGTTGAACTATTTGAAGTGGAAGAATCAATATCTGGATATGGTAATCGAAAATCAATGAATTGTCCAGAGCTTTACAATTTAATGGCTGAGCATATGTTGCTTTAATACATTATCAGCGAAGCTATTAATTTTGTTTTTTAAAAAACCTTAAATTTGTTTGATGGTTGATGGTTTATTTTTCTGAAAAAAAAGTTTTTTTTAAAATGTGTATAATGATTTTATAAAATTAACAGAATACTACCTTATTTTGAAAAAAAGTGTACCAATACAGTGTACATTAGGAATATAATTGTTTAGTTAAATATCTTAAACTGAAACAATGCTGAACAATGCAATTTAATGACTAATGCTGGCTTAGTGACATTATTTGGAAAAATACTTTTTTAAAAAAAGGTTTTATAAAGTTAACAGAAAAGTAGCGATTTTCTTTCCTAAAAAAGTGAATTAAATTCAATGGATATGTATTGATAAAATATGATTGAAATCCACCTAACCATGCTATTTATTAAACCACAACATTAAATACGTGTAACTGAAGATGAATTTTACGACGGTTAAATTTACTCGCAATTTTTACACTTAAATGAGTTTAAAAAGTAAAAAAATAACATCCAATTGTTTTGAAAAAAAATAACCGAATAAATACAATGGATTAAACCATCAATATAAATTAATGCCGATTTAAGTGTTAATTTACTTTAAGTACACTTTAAATCTTAAATGGTTTAAAAATTATCAGAATAAGGGCAACTCAAAAACTTAAAATAAAAATTGAATAAATACATTAAGCATGAAATTGTTTCGCAAAATTACTTTGGAAATTCTCCCAACCTTACCACTTAATGAATTATAAAATGAAATGAAGTTCATATGCTAATTTAGCGACGTTTCAACGATTTCAAAGAGCTCTGAATTTTCACAAACAACATCAATACTGCAGTTTCTCTTACTCAGAATGAAGTTATTCCACAAGTGGTAATTTTTAAACCGCTTGAGATGGACAAGCGGACCAAGTACAACGTTTCTTCGCCGTTTTGGGTGGTGTTTTCGTTATGACTTTTAGATGACACCCATTTAGCAGGTGCACTCTGAATTACACATCGAAAATTCCCTGCCTCTCCCACATCCAAACCGCATATTTATTCAATTACCCAGGCAGCCTCACCTGCTCTTGCGGGTATCACTTTCATAAATTCCAGGTCATCCCCCATCCTCATTGGTAACAATTCATTCCCAGACGTTTACCCACACAGATAAAATTACCCCAGTGTTTGCATAACCCCCACCTTCGGTCAACCTAATACTCCTACATCGTGAGGGGGCGGTATGCCATATACATTGACCTCTAAGAGCCTGTGACCCCAGTGGTTGTTACTAAAACTCTGTGCCCAAGCTTGTTTGATTTACCCCCCCCCTCACACACACACACGTCTGGCCAGAAAAAAATGCCATTCTGCAGTTTTGACCCCCACCTGACCTAGCTACACCGTTTTAAACACCTACCCAAAATTCCACTGGTGTTTGATTTATCCCCTCAGTCGGCCAACGGTAAGGTAACTTTTTGGATC
>JAQIXS010004281.1:0-15562 GCA_034700785.1 Rossiulus vilnensis
CCCCCCCCCCCCCCCCAAAATCTCAGCATTGTCTATTTAAATGGCCGCCCATAGATTTCATATTTCATAAAACGCATTGCTACGAGCGGATATTTTATGGCAAAACGTTGTTCGCGCGCTCACAAAAAAATCCGTACTTTTCATTTTTATTTTTACGGCGCTCATTATTCAGCTTAACAACGAAGTCTTTTCAAAAGTCGTAACTTAAAAGCGCAGTGGTTGCCACTGCTGAAGGGGATCTTATTTACGAGTGCATTATTATACGTCATTCAGCATATGAACAGCACCTTTACGCCATCCAAATGGGGAGCTTTGTTGTAAAATTTAATCGTCCTTTTCGGAATAACGTTGTTGCGTGCGTCCCCGGCTCTAATTTCAAATCCCGTTGATGCAACGGACAGGGAAGATCAGGAAGTGAGGGAGATAGGGAAAAGGAAGGGGAACTGAAAAATCTAGGCTATAGCTAGAGTACTCCCAATGCGACCATCAGCACTTCTGGTCACTCTGGACACCATGTTATAAGAAAATAAAACTTCCTAGCATGGGTTAGGATGCGAGGACACATGGAGTTAGGATCCAATGAATAAAAGAAGCTCATAAAATATGTCCAGATCTCAGAAACCTCTTGGTGCATGGAATTATGAATTATTTGAACTGATGAGTCCCTGATATGGTTCCGTAAATTATGTAAATTTTTGACCATTCGACCGTTGGCATAATGATCAACAGATACAACTCTTGATAAAATAACTTTACTTGGGGAAGTTATTGCTATCAGGCCGTCAAAATAGATAAACACGACTCAAATTGTACGCACTTTAGTGAGTTTTTCAAAGAGGTCATTACACTGGAAAAGCAATGACAACATTCGAAGTCGAGTAGTCGAATTTAATAGGTTTCTGAAATTTCGGAAGCTCAGCTCTTCTCTCGCCGCCTCCACCCTTCCCCGTGTATGTGAACCCCCAATGACAATTTAATAAATGCATAATAAAAAAAGATTTCAGTTTGCTGAAGTGAATAGATGAATACGCTTTAAAATATTTTGGAATGAATTTATTTACCTAAATGTCGATCACCAACTTTCCTAGGGAGTTTCCGGCACGAAAATGGTTTGAAAATGCGCGCCGATTTCCATCCTAACGGTACTTTCTCACTTTCCCCTATCCGTTTTACATTTGTGGTTTATGGGCCATTATTCCATCGGCCTGTTTACATATCATAAAATTTTAACTTTCTTTTTCACTAAGACATTGTCATAATTTATCGTTTCATGTGTTCGCAACAGAAGAGTAGGAAACTCGTAAAGCCAAATGCGTTTTATTTCGCAAAGACGTCATAAAGCACATGGATATGTACTGGCACATGGACAATATATACTTTACTGTACAAAGAGCAACCCACCCCCATTGGAGCACAAAACATTCTCCGAATGATTTCGTCCCCCCTCCCACCCTTTCTTTTTTTGTTTGTTTGTAAATTTTAAATATTGTGCCAACACTTGATATGAAATTACGACTTGCCAACAAGAAACGATAACGCCTCATGTAACAATATTCAGAATAAATTTTGTTTCGGGTTACTTAGACCAGCTCGGCGAGTATTGCGATACAGTGTATTGCCAAGAACAAATTGCGAGAGTTATGGGAGACGCCCAACTACGTCTTGGCTTATGAATTTAAAAAGAATTTCGATGCAAAAGGCATGAAAAATTGCGGCAAAATTTAGGGCTGGGTTCCACTCGGAAAAAAATAATTCCCAATGATGAATAATGCATCGCGATATCAAGCAATTTCAGTGGATTTAAGCGTACTTTTAAAGTAAAGAAAAGTTTCATTGTCAAAGACTTATTTTGACCAATGCAAGGACTTTTTCTGCCTGACCTCAAAACGAAGTTGGACGGTTAGTTGCTTGGCTGCAACATTCTTGACTTCAGAAAAGCACTAGATACCAAAATTTACAGAAATTAAAAAGAAAGTTCGTAAACTTCATCAAAATTTCATAGTGGTCGTCTATATGGGTTTCATTGCACTGTCCAAGAATTCCACAAACTTAAGCCCGATCCAACAGGATGGCCACTATGTACAAAAAGTATACATTTTTGCTTGAAATACTTTTTTAGAACTGCTAATTTATTTTTTTACCGTGTAAAACTGGTCATCTACTAAGATCTGAATTGCTTTATTTATAATTTGAAAATTTTCCGCCATTTTCTTTCTTTCTGAATTAAACCTCCGAAATGGGCATCGGAGGTTGTACAAGCTTTTTAAGTTTATTTCATTTAAAATTATAAAATAAATCAGACCCTAGTGGACACCTAATTCTATACGTGAAAAAATAAATTTAACAATTATAATCAGTAGTAAGCTATTTCAAGCAAAAATGTTGGATTAATTTATTTTCCACGGTGGCAATTCTCCTCGGCCCTCCTTAACCTAACTGACCAAGGGAACCTGAGTGCCATTCAGAGTGAATTCCAGATCATCGAAATACCCAAATCACAATGGAAGGGTTTGTGTGCATCATGACCTGTATTGCAAATGTAAGCCGCTCCAAATGTCCCAATCAGTCAAGTGAGAAACGCCATAAATTCGCATTATACAACGGGATATACGTATAATTTTCACATATTTATATTCTTTGCGTATGGCAAACACAGATCCTTTTTCAACAGGGCTAATAAAACAAGTGGAAATGGGTCAGCCAGCAATATTTATCGCGCCATCACCCTTTTGGTTTTTTTTTTGTCACCCAATGCGGAGCTAATAACAACGCCTATGACGTCACGACGGCCTAATGAGGTTGCATCACGGCTCACTCAATTAGGAAATGAAAGTTTCGCGCAAACGCCAATGTTTTCAAAATGGCAGAATAAAAAAGGATTGAATTTGTGGCGCTGTTGAAAAGACACTTTTAATGAACAGTTGCCACGCAGCCTGAGCAGATTTTCATTTTGGTTAAAAGGATTAATCGATATATGGAAGGAGGATGATGGAGGTTACGGTCTGAAGGGCTGAAGCGTATGCAAATTAGCCCTTTGTGACTGCATTAGTGAAATGCGAGCGAATCCCACCTTCAATTCTCTAAAAAGCCTTTTGAAATGAATTCTAGCGAAATGGTCTCATTTAATGAAGCGTCCGCCATTCGCCTGTGTCCCAATTATTTAAAACCCAGGCGTTTAATTCGGTTACGTATGGGAATCACTCCACTGGACCATGACAGGACCCTGGACCAATTCCACGAACTCTGGTCTGGGTTTCTGGCTGGCATGAACCACATAATTACACAGAGCTACAGAAAAAACCGTAATAATCTGGCAACACTAAATAGCTAGGGCGGTAGATTCAAATAGGTGACATTTCTGACGTAAAACGATTAAAACCTGGGGAGGTACATCAAAAAGTAGACTTTTGAACACATACCCTCTTTTACAGTAGACCATGATGACGTCTAAACTAGGACGTCCTTAATGGACTGTCCCTAAAACTAAACTAAACTAAATTAACGTATCCCGGGTCGGGAATGTTTAATATGGCAATATTTGGGGTTATATACATGTATGACATAAGTGACCATGTATGGGACTGCATAAAGCCATGTATTGAAATCACCATACATGGCAACCTTAGATAAAGCCATATGATGTACACATATTTTTTAAACTCCGAGATATGATAAAAAGTGTATATATTGTTATATACAAATCCTTAAAATGTTCCGTTTTGAAGCAAAAAAACAGTAAGGATAAGCACTCAAACTGATACCTTAAGTATATCCCTTAACAAACAAAGTCAAAGAATTGACCCAAATATACACTATTCGCACAACATCAAACCTAACAGCATGCGAGAAATTTCTTCAAAACGACAAAAATAGCGTTGCCAAGCTGTTTTTTTTTATGAAGAACAAAATAAAAATAACAACAAAAACAAAATTAAGCATTCGCTCAGTTTCTTCCCAGCCTAAAGAATTCTAGTTATTTTTTTTTATTTTTTTGAGAATCAGTTAACCGTGCCATTTAACCGTTGAGGAATTTCGTCCTGCTTTTCCAAAACAATTCCGAAAAAGACACCTTGCTGTTTGGGGAAAATAAATTTAAAAAAAAGCATTGCAGTAGCAAGACCGGCAACTAACATCTGGTCCAAGCCCGAAGCAGTTGAAACAGCGTAAATGTTCGAAGCGCAACTAATATCTATGGATTTAAATTAGAGAAAAGCACCGCCCATCACCCCTTTAATGCCATTGCAGGCGAAATTAGCGCATCAATGACGCTATCCATCTGGAATCGCAGTAACTTGTAGTCGCCATTATCTCCTTACGATTCCATTTGGTCCAATTACGGAGATTACGCCCAGCACAAAAGCGGAGAAAGGGCGCCAACGTTCACTTTCCCAATTTCAAAACAGGCTCGCATAAATCTGAACAAAACGCAATCATTTACGCTTACAGGCACCATTCTGGTGTTGCCTTCATCGCTTCCAACGATGTGCTTATGCAAAAAAAAAGCTCTTTGGATCCTCAAATAATGCACTACAGTTGTTGCGTGGTTACTGGCTAACTAACCCACTCGGAAAATTTAGCCAAAATTTACGACGTAGTTTTCAAAGTTTACTTAACGCCCTCATAATCGCGAGGATAAAGCTTAAGAAATGCGTAAAAACTAGTCAAAGTTTTCCAAGAAATATTGAATCAAGGGAGGGCATTTTGTTGTTTTTAAGCCTATCTCTGTATGTAAAACTTAATGAACTGGGAATAACTGGGAAAACTAAATACAGCCTTGATATTTAGTATTTGTATTTTTTGAAGCCCACTTACATGTATATCAGTGTATGTACCATTATGTCAGTATGTACATTGACCAGTCTTAAGTACAAAGTGATCTATAATTAACGATAACTAATTGAAATTCATTAGCCATTTTTCAACAACTTAATGATTTATTTTTTTTAAAGTTTTACAAACGCTCTGTTCATAACGCCATCCTCCAGTGACGTACTTTAAAACTAACCCTTATATCACCATATCAATTATTATAAAGTAGAAAGTGGAATCAATGAAATGACGGTCATTTATATCAATTTATGTTTTGAGATTTTTGATGGAAGTCCATTATGCACAGCTTGGGCAGCCAATTTCCTTTTAAAGTCATTTTTATGGTTTTATTGTCGTGACCATTTCAAATTCACTTCGCAGCTCAGATTGATAAATTACCGAAGAATCAGAGATAATTAGGGGAAGAAATATACAAAAACATCCACTGCTTGATTACGATAACAACGCTTAATTGTGATCGCACGATTAAAATTAATTGGATAGTTGGCCAGTTTTTCATCCGCAGTTTTCCTCAGCGCTTACATTTACGAACTAAAATGGCCTCATTTACACGAACTTTCGTCGTTTTTGCACTCGATTAAAAACCTAACTCGTGATAAAATTATTTGAGTCCTGATGTCAAGAGAATGAGCGATTGGTAGAAGCCAAAGTACAACAAACTCTCGCAACGTCTAATTTTGCATTTGTAGCAAGGCTGCAATCTGTTCTCAAATTCAATGAGGTTTGAATTCGAGGATTGATTATTTTATCGGTTCAATTGATTAGCAAGGGAATAGATGATTTTGGTTGCAACCTTGAACTATTACAGGACGACACGTGTAGATAACAAAAACGTACCGAAATGACGGGAAAAAAAGGTTCATTGCTATCTGCGCCGCCAACGAACGTGATGATATGATTATGATGACCTTAAAGGTTCATTGCACACAAACCTCAATACACGATAAAGCACTCCGGATCGATTACACCAACAGGTGAAAAAGACAACAACTGATACACAGTATAAATCTGTTGAGTTGATGGCAGCGAGAACTGCAACAGGATGTCGTCCATAATTCATCAGTCCAAAACGTCAATATTTTTGTGTGAAACAACTGAAAATGTACATAAACCTGTATCCTCTTGGAAAACTCAATAATGGTGCTAAAGTCGACCCTAAAGATGTCCACTTTGTAACAAATTAAGCAGATATTGTCAATAGCTATCACTAATTACCACTAATTGGCCAGGTTTTTTTTCAAATTTAATGATAAAAAATCGTGAAACGATACTAAAGACCGACGCAAAAAGACGCTCATCATGCAAAAACGTACACATTTTGGCCTCAGATACTTATTATACTTCTTAAATTTATCATTTCACGTACACGTATATCATTGGTTGTCCACTAGGGTCTGAGTTTTTTTATAATTTGAAAATGTCCAGTTTATTTATAAAAAAATTAAACTTTAAATGAAATATAAAGTTCTTGCAAAAATTATTCGAAATATTAATGCGAAATAGATTCTAACGAATCAGTTGTAGTCTACCTCTAGAGAATTGTACATGCACTGTTTATCTCATATCTGTTTACCCATCATGATAAGTCTCATTTCAGATGCCGAGCTCCATCGAAGGCCTTAGGACATGACTACAAAAAGGGGGAACAATCACATCATAAGGAAACTATCAGTTGCATGGTTATATTCTTGTTGCTATCCCCCACCCCCTCCAAAAATTTTGAAATGTAAACCTTCTAGCAAATAAGTTTAGTTGGATTTGATATTCAACTACATGTGCATGCATAAAACCTTATTCTGGAGTTGATTTTCCACAGTTTATGGACGGTCATTACTGAAAAACCCCACTGAAAAGAAATTCTACCACAATGACTACGCCACTCTCAGATCGTTAATGAGAGATTTAGGAAATCATGTAATGGCTAAATGGCATGACTAACTTTCGATTACTCGGAGCCTGGCAACCGAGAATTAAAATTAAAAAAGTCAGCCTCAAAAGTCTATATGCGCTTCTAGCGAAAAATGTGGCTGTCGAACAGAAGGTCTAAAACAATAAAAACAAAACAATAGAAATGCTGACGCAAGAAAACAAATAGGCTTAGCTGTAATTTCGTGCGGGCCAGTGACGCAATATATTCTAGCGAATCTAGCAGTCATCTAATGTTTTGTGTTTATGTCAACATGAAGGCAATAGTGACGTATGCCGGTAAACAAGCGAGTTCAATGATGTGTCATAAATCAATCGAGGAATTGTAACAACAAAATTTGGGATTTCCAAACTACCCGAGTTCTTTTTTGAGGTCGTTTTTAACAACAGAAATACGAGGTTAACCCAGCCTATAGGAGAAAGTCAGAACAATTGTTCCTGGAACGTTAGAAATTACAACTATACATTTACTACGAATAATTTGATCGCTATTTTAGGCCACTCTTATTTTCACAAAATATAATTCAGGGACATGTCAACAGGATTTTTCAATGTGAAATTAATGACTTTTTAAGACCTTAAAAACACTAATGACTTCGAGCATAGAATGTTTAGCACAATTTTCCAACTTCATCGATTTACATTATTTAAAATTAATTGTATTACTCTTTCATTTTAAAATAATGTAAGCCTATCCAAATTTATGTTTAACCCCTAAAACATCAGAAGTATACACGAAATACACATGAATAGGGCTTATATGCATTTAATTCCTTCTGTCACTTTTTCATAACTTTAAAAAACTGATAGGCAATCCAAATCCAATTCCGTCTTCCTACTGTGAATGTTGCAATAAATCAGCAATTTGAATTCATGTTTTAATCTGGTAGCCAGTGAATATTTTATATATAAATATATATATATATACATGTATACACCTGAATATTTCAATATGATAAATATATTAATCTTTGAAATTGCAACATTTAGAATAATTGAATTGGATTTGAATGCGAATATAACTCAGTACACGCAAGTTTCTCCATCTCTTAAATTTACAAGTACATTGTATAAGAAATTTACAGCATATGCAGCGTACATGATCAATATTCACTGACTATATCAAATTCAAGATGAAATGAAATTGCTGGTTCATTCGAAAATGAATAAAGCCGCTATTGAACTTACCGCGTAAAACCTGCGTCAAAAACATACTCAATTTTAACAGAGATCGTGAAGTGAACATGTCGCAAAATCAATGTTTTTCAAAGAAAAACTAGCAACTTGTTGCATCGCTTTGCAATGCACTATAAAGGCATCGATTTTCGCCTTTGAAATTCCGTTAACGAACTGAATACCGCTTCCGGTTACCTTTGATCTACGCTACGACGGCTTTGGCAATGAACAAAAAAACCATGACCAGGTTAAAATTTGCCCAAATTGCCAAACTGCAAAGGGCTTACATCATTAACCTTTGAAATCATAAATTCAAAACGCATTCATTACGCTAATGCGATTTTTAAATATCAACACGAATGGTATCTTGAATTAGCAATTATTATAATAATGAAGTCATTAATGCCGCTTTACTCGCACGAAAAATGTTTAATTTATGGATAAGGTCTTAAGCCGCTCTATTCTAAATAAATTTCTCTTTCAAAGAGATTTATCTGAAGGTGGCGAACGATGTAGATTAACCACCCGCTTGGAAAATATTAAATAAACTTCAAAATTTCAGTTATCTCAAATTGTTGGATGTCAGGCAAGGATTCATCGAGGTCAAGAGTTGAACGATATGGTATCTACAGGATTTGAGGAATGTAAAATCAATTTCTTTTCAAACAAAGCTGTTTAATTCATTTTAAACAAAGTTATCAATTGAAGAAGTTAATCTTAATTCGTTTTAATCAGTTTTTAGCGTAATAAAAACTTTGATTTTTGCACTTAACGTTGGATTAGTTGTAAAAGTTTTAATTTTCATAATCTGTCTAATGATTAAATTACATTCTTAAAAATAAACTACTCAAATGCCAATTTACTTACTTGGAGGACTTTAATCACCTGTAAGGTCTCCTGAACATTTAAATGTACCTGTATGTAAATCTCAACCTAAGCTATATGTAAATGCTTGAAATATGAAAATTGCTAAAAATTAAGTTAACTTTCATTTCCGACTGAATAAAAACAAAATGAATACCTAACTTTTTTAAAACAATACCACTGAAATTTCTAACATGAAATGCTAAGCATATAAAGAGGGTGGGGTCTGGTGTATCCTCCTCGAACAAACTTTTTAAACGGTGATGTACTTGAATATGAAATGGATATTGCACTTCCGTAAATAAAATTCAACTTCTTCCTTGTTGCTAACATAAACAAAAATATACAAAATAGAGACGAGCCATATGGAGAGTGAATCAAAAAGCTTTCCTGACAATGTGTGCCAAGTTGACTAGGAAAAAGATATTGACCATATTACTACATTTCCAAAACAACTACACTGCAGTTGACCCTGAAAACTCCAAAACATGTTAAACTATTGCAAAAGTGAAGTGTAAAAGTTTTTCCAATTAAGGAATATAATTAATCCATAAAGGACGTCATCCACAAGGGTCTGCGTTACTTGTTATAATTTGAAAACGCTCCGTTTATTTATATAAAATCCGTATAGTTACATAAAACTTAAACTTGGTACACTGCAGGGTGCGCGAAAAGTACATCAGGTCCCACCTTGACCATTCCTTTCGGAGTTCACCACTAAACGTCGATATATTAGTAAGCCGTGGTGTAACAGTTACGTTAATTGCCAAAACTGGGTTTGGAAGAATGCAGACAATGTTGGAGGAGAAAAGATCGTAAAACGTTTTAATTTTTACCCCTTTTAACAGAGGCGCTTGTTTGCGAAAATTAACACGCTCGTTATTAGTTAAGTGCGGCCATAAAAGTGGCGAAATGTAGCGCGGGTTATTAACTTATTACATCGTGCTGTGAAAAGAGGTTGAAAAATACTCCCGTTTAGACCGAAAGAATTAAGGGGCTTTTCTTGCCTAATTGTCACTTCTTTCACAGGATTCATAAAGCGATACGAACCCATTTCGCTATGAAAAGCCATTTCAATTTATGAATAGGAAAACAGTTAAGCAAAAGCTGGTCGAGCCAGGGTGAGCCTCATGACCCACAAAAGTCTGAGAATTATTATTTACGACCACCGAAAAAAATCTCAACAATTCACCCACACAATGGCGGTGAAAGGGGGCTTCGGAATGCTCTGGGCTTCAATAGGACTGGAACGCCATTGAACCAAAGCTTCATCAAACTAACGCTGAAGGTGTTTAATTAACCGAACAGATGAAGTTTGCTTTCATAGCCGTCTGAAGTTTGGTGTGGGACAGACAGTTTCCAAAACTGTGGTTTGAGGACACTAGGGGGGTCCAGAAAAAAAATCATAATGATGGGCGATCGTTGCAAAATGGCTCAATTAACTATCCGAACTGTTAATATATAAAAGATGAAGACAAAGAGAAAAATGACTGAAAATAATATATTATTTGCTTACTAATAACGCTGGTTGTTTCTTATATCCATGAATTAGCTATCGAAATTAGATTTTTTTTAAATAATAAGTAGCAGATACAAAAGTCCCTATCGAATGTCACGAAAAAACATTTTTGATGTATTTTTTGTTTAGTATTAACACTACTTGTATTCCAATTTCAAAGTCCAGTCCCAATATCATAATAAGGATACAGGTTGCCCGAAAAAGAAATCAGATTATGATGTCACTTCGAATATCAGGACCTACTTCTATGAATTAATGGAATATGAAAATATTACGGAAATTATGACCAGTAGATTGATAATTGAAAGCATACACAAACTGAAATCACCTCAAAGCACAATTAAGATTATACATAAATCAGAATCGCTCTACATGTAAATCAAAACAATTTCTTTGAATTTAATCTTGATTCACAAGAACATTATTAAATTTTGATTTTATTTCGGTGGGATAGTGATTAAGTCCTCCAACTGCATGGCAATACTGCAATCACAATTCAATTAGATTGCTTAAATAATAACTGATATTAGAAGTTTAGATTAAAATTGAAACGATGACTCGAATTTCTTCGAATTTAGTCTTTGAAGGGAAAAACAAAGATAAGAAGTTCTTAATATTCAATAACATAATTTGATTATTTACATTTCCCCCCCTATTTTGATGCTATTGGTTGTGCTTAAATGCTGCAATCAGAACCGTTTTAAATTAAGGTCGAAGCGATGATTCGAATTTCAATTTTTCGTTTTCTCATAATTTCATTTTTTTATTGTGATGTCATCGATAGTGATTAAATGCAACAACTGATTTGGCTTCCGCTCCAGCAATATACATCATATCCATGCATTCGTAAAGTATGAACATGGTTGATGGGGAGGGGGGAAGGATTTTTGAACAGTTTTGGATCCGCCACACGTTGTCGTGACATTCGATAGGGACTTTTTACCTTAAAAGTCAATTACAGTTCCAAGCTTTCCATATTCACTCGAGATTCAGGAAAAAGTCCCTGAGGGCCAATGAACCTATTTCTCAGTTTGCATTGGCACAGAAATAGCATCCTCCTTCCTGCATCCACTCGGGTTTTATGTACATTTTTACAAACCCCCTGGCATTTTTATGTTTTTAAATCACAATACATGCGCATACATTTGCGATAACTTCAATATCTGACATACAGTGGAGCTACTTATGCAGCGGAATAGCTGGCATATCGAATTTTTCAACCTGTTTATGTCAGAAGAAATTCGGGTGGAAATTCCAAATCCCAGTGGTCATCTTTGGTCGGAGTCAATACGTTTGTCTCATGGATTAGTGATTTTATCGAAATTCACAAAAAGTTATAGCGCAAAATGACAATCAAACGTATTTTAGGAAAGTTTGCAAGTTGTTTAAAACTCCCTAGATTTCACAAATGGTTCAGTGTCAGTTTATTAGGCCAAGAATGACGTCATCATTTATTAGGTTATTTATTAGGTTCATAAATGTCAAATTATCAGCACATAACTCCGACCCTAGTGGACGGCCAATTCTACACTGGCGAGAAAATAAATTTAGAAATTATAATAAATATTTTATGCAAAAAATGTCTAATTATTTTGCATGGTGGGCATCCTTTTGGGTCGGCCTTAAGGATCAATAAATGACGTCCAATCCTTCAATTGCGAGTCACGAGAGGGCGTATCGGTAGGAATAATCTTAAGTGGAAACGACTGATAATGTCATAACAGTGATGCGCGACTAACGAGGCCAAATGGCCATCAGCAAGCAGCTCCATGGCCAATGTTTGCTGTGCTGGGCAAGCATGTGGGTCACTCCATGGTGCATTCCATATTTCGTACTAAATGAGGGATCAAATTAAAAGGTACATAAAATATGCGAATGTGAGCGATACCACGCGAGCGATCCCGCATGCGGTGAAATTGAAGGTTAATCGAGATGGCAAGCCAGAGCAAACGCAAAAAAGGGGGTTTTATGGGATGTTTATGAGCAAACACAATCGTGGTTGAAGGCTAATGGCAATGTTCGTACATGCGGAACAATAACATTAAGGCTTTTTGGCAAGGGCACAAACTAATATTCGGCCCGGAAGAACCGCGGAAGCGGAAAAAACTCACCTTTAATTCCGGTAATCATTTTGGCAGAAAGCGCGGCCGACATCTTTTTTTAACCCTAGCGCAGCTGACCTCAGAATGGCGAAAGGGATGAAAATCAGAGATAATTTGGCAGATTGCGAGGCAGTTTCCGTGAAATTGTAGGAATGCAAACGTAACAAATGAGTCTGGGACAAACCGAGTAAACTGTGCCATTTCTGGAGGGAAACTATTCGAAATTTCCAGCACCAGCTATGTTGCAATCTGAGAGGAATGTCAGAACGAAAGGGAATGGACAATGAGGACACTATTAATGAACTTCTAAATAAAAAAAACACGTTCCAGTAGTGGTGTAAGTCACATTTTCCTTAAATTAAGTTATTAGAGGTTTTGTTAGAATTACTATAAATTACAATGCATTAAATCCAACTTTAACTGCCTTCTGTTGGTGGTAGTCAAAAGCTTCGACTTACATACAGTAACTTATCTTTCAACAGATTGACTGATTGACATATTGTACGTAAATGTCATTTTTGCACTTAACTCAAAAAATGAAAAGCAATTGACTAACACCACTACTGTTTTAATCGCCTCATAGGCCTATAATTTTATACTTTTAAGATTAGTTTCCCACTATGCAGCAATCTGCTCAGTTATCACGTTCATTTGTATTTTTAATAATTTGTGTTAAATGTTCAGAACTTCCGAGACTCTTCGGGCACTCAGTAAGAGATTGCGTTGCTAGCCAACATCCAACTAGAATAACCCATAAAACAACTGCAGCTCTAGGGGGCGCACAATATTAACGACAAAAAGTGTATAATGAAAGAATATTGGGCCGCATTATATGACAAAAATGTAAGCTCATATCTATTTATTGTCCACTCTGAGACCAATGCTTTGGTAGGGGCAGTTCACAAAGGACATCCATAAAGAAGTCGACGTTTTGACCTACCCTACTCTACTCTTCCGACCTTACAAATAATATATTATTAACACATGGCTATTTTTGTTTAAATTAAGTCATTTGAAAGGCATCGTTGTTATTATTGATGTCTCATTATGGAACAAGATGACGTCTATTCACAAAACATACGTCATTTAGACCAACTTTCTTACGGCATTAGTGGTTTTCTTGTACTCAAGATGTTAAATTCTAGCACAAGACTAAATTAGCTGACGTCCTTTATGGGCGGCCCCAAATGATTACATTTGGCAGATTTCAGAGCAGTGCTACATGTATATTCAAGCATCGACCAGAATATTTCGACAATTATGCTAGTAAACGAAGTAAAAAATATGTAAATCAGCGAGATCATTGCATCGTGATACGATACACAGCGCATTAAAAATCCTCCATAGTACTCGATGCGAAACCTAGGTTAATTAAATCCCAAAATGGCATAAAAAACCAATTAAGTAACAAGCTGCCCCTTAACTGCAGGTCGCTATCACGTACCCTAAAATATTCGCTATTTATCTCGTTTTATTCTAGAGTTCTGACAAAAATGACAAAATGAGAGTTAGCCAAATATCCAAGAATCAAAAAGTCACGAAATAGCGAAATCTTTTAATTAGCAAGGCGCCCCTGCATCTTTAATTAATTAAGAGTGAACGCACCCCTATCGCTTTGGAAAATACAAAAAATAAATAATAAAAAAGGACAGTAAAATAAATGTTAAAAATAAACAACCATGAGACTCTTCAAAACGTGACAACAGATGAGCTGCAACATGGAAATCCACTCATTGCCAAGAAATGCAGCCAAAATGAAGATGGGTTAGGATGATTAACAAAAAAGTATAAACGATTTCTCAACGCAAACTTCAGACACTTAAAATGTTGACAGCTTCCTAATTAAACGCATAAAACGCTAATATGCTCGTAGCTTCATTCCTTTTGCGCATTAAATTTCGACGTTTTATATCTGCATCCAGGCCCAGAGCTCATTTAATAAGATTATATCACAAAGAAAATATCAGAAACAGTAAATACTCTCGTTCGCACAGATTTCTAAGTCGAAACTTATTTCACAAATTAATGAATCAGGGCTTCAATTGCAGCCATTGTTTAAATGTCCACGTTCATTTATTAAAAATAAATATTTAAAGCAGGGTTTTTTGAGGAAGAGGAAATCCGACATTTATTCCCACGCTCTATTTCGAATAATACATTTTTTTTTTTTTTTTTTACTTTTAAAGCAAATTAGCGGAATTGGTTCAGAAAATAATTCCATATTCATTTTGCTAAACAATTACTTTAGGTTTGAGGTTTTACCATTTCAGGTTCGCTGCACATGTATTTGTATGAATATACAGGATTCCCACTGAAATGAAATTGTCAACTTCCCTGACTTTTCCAGGTTTTTAAAAAACATTTACCTGACTCAATGAAAACAATTTATAGAATAAAATGGAAACAAAATTTACCGATTACTGATAAATGAAGTAGTATTTTTAATTTATTAGTACACAAGTTGAAAGTGTGCTATGGAAAATAGAGGAATTCCATATTATTACATTAGTGTGCCTGACTAGGTGAGTCCTCTTTTGAGCAGAATCGTAAACAATCATTTGAAATTGTGGCAATTTAAGGGTGGCATTTTACCTGATGAAAATGTCCCTGACTTTTGCATGAAAACGTAAGATCTTGACAATGCCAAGTTTTCCGAGTCAGTAGGAACCCTGTACATTGCCAATTTTGCCAAATTTTTGGACTAAAACTTTATGAGGGTTCAAAATGGTGACTAAACACATTCAGTTAGCGAAATTTCCCTCCTCAAAATGGCATCAAAAAGCGATGGGCGTGGTCAAGCGACTGTCCACCCATGAAGGACCAGAACGGAATTAATAACAATGAATCAGCTTCGACTAGAGGAGGGAAACCCGAAGCTTGGAAGGGGGGCAGGGGGATCAGAGGGGAACGGGACCCTCGTAAATCTGGCCTAGGGTGGCATTTATGGCCTGGGGTCTCAACCATTCGAACTCCTCAGGGGGGAACGTGATATCCCCGCTGCAAGGGGGTCGACACCAGGGCTAGAAAGAGCGAATCATTCGCCCTTTAATCTGATCAGAATTTAGTCCTTACATTCAGGTTAACGAGAGTCAGAACTGGGAGGCGAAGTTCGAAAGCCTGACCCAATAACCCTTGTTTTTACAGC
>JAQIXS010004282.1:0-15561 GCA_034700785.1 Rossiulus vilnensis
GGTAAACAAAATTTTTGCCATATTCGAATATTCGAAATTTCTCCAAAATCCCAGTTCGAATATTCGAATATATTCGAGCATTCGATAATTGATATTCGAAATACACAGCACTACATGAAAGGATCTTCTCTGACTATATTCATCGTTTGCAAATCTAGTAAAGCCCCACTTGAGATGTTCAAGAATTACACGTACGCTTTCGTGAATTTCCTGAATAGACGTGGGCCTATGTAGATGTAATGATACTTAACTTTACGAACGTGTAGCGCTCGATCAAAGAAATACCCTTGATACCCTAAATCATTATCTGAATATACACTTTCTCAAAATTGCAAAACCCACCAACTTTACACGAGATCAGATTTTTACTTGCTGGAAATCGCTAATCAGCAGTTTTTTTCGGAATACAGGTCTCGTCACGGGGGTCTCTGCATGATAAGTTACGTTCTAAGCGGTCGAGTGCACACGCGTCTTATCATTAGGTGTCGCCAAATCATATACGTTACGCAAGAGTTCAATTTCGAAGTGTTTGATAATTTATCTGTCACAGATGACACCTGTCGTTACACTGTAGCGAATTCTCCGACTGCATCATTACAAAATTACAAGGAATCGAAAACGCTAATCGAAATCCACTATATAAAGAGTTGCAGGAGGAATCATTAAACAAGCTTTTGTAACTGAGAACGACAATTTACAAAGATGGAGAAACTAGGATGCATCCTACTAATTTCACTGCTAGGGATTGCCCTTATCAACTTCATCTCAGTCAATGGGTAGGTAAAAAATATTTCTCGAATAGCTGTATCATTATGCTCAATTCGTACTTTTAAGACGTTCTGTACCAGAATGATAAATTGATAAAATAAAACGAAAGCACCATTATTTCGTATTAAAATATCGATATAATTGAATCAAATGCTTTTGTCAACTACTAGACGTTCTTCAAACGTTTCATTATTAAGGGTCCAATTTTGTTTACCGTTACATAATAAAAGTCATTATTATTATTATTATTATTATTATAAAGAAGCATTAACGAGTAATCGATTTGATAGCCTCAGCGGAGCTGGATAATAAGAAGTGGGTAGTAGCGCATGGTAAAAAAAAAACAATTTCGAATTAACATGTTTACATGTTTGAAATGGATACACTACGAATGTGCAAAGATTGTTGGCTTTTTTTTAGAAGATAATGTAAGCCAGCTACAACTGCCTTTGATTATTTAAATTTCTCAGGTGAAATATGCCATTACGTCATTTGCATTGCCTTGTGACATCTGCATGCCTTCACCCCAGTAACTGTAGATGCATTTTCAGGCTATTCTCACATACGAAATTCAAGAGGCACTCAATTTAGGGGCATTTTGAAAGTGTTTAAAACTGTTCTCAAAACGAGCTATTCCGATTTTAATTTAGATTTCTACTTGCTGAACAAAAATGCACTTATTTTTTTAATAGCTTTAGGCGGACTAGTTTCTATGTTCGCAAGTATAATTGTTTTTTTAATAATGTTTAAATGTTTCAATGTACGTGCCATTCGGAATCTGACATACGCACTTTTATTTTCAGTGTCGACGAATGCCAGTGTGGTGCCTATGTGGTAAATGATCTCGAAGGCTACTCCGAATGGTTTTACACGTTTCCGACCCATTTCGACGACAACTGCAACGACTTGGAATCGTGCAGCGAGTTTTGCTACCAATTGGTGAGTGTTTGAGAGTTATTTGGTCGTGGCGTACATGAAAGATGAATTCGGGTTTCAACGAAATCATTTCCCCTCTCAGGCTTACAACCTCACCAATGGCGGCGATCTCACGTACGTACCACCGGACCAGGAAAAGACAGTGGGACAGTTGGCGTGCGATCAATTGGTGCACGACGTATCGAGCGGGGCCAGAATTGCCATCGAGTACCAACTGTGCGTCGCACCATGGAACGACACCAACCTGGTGACCACGCCAGGATTCTGTTGCCACTCTGGTCAATTCCCCGAAGGCGGATGTTGACAAATCTAAACGCTCTCTCCACATTCATTCTGCTGAATTAATTTACTGCGTATCTGTAGACCGTTTGATTTTGAATAAATACGCTGCTGTACATTTCAACTTCTACGCATGTGTAAACAAAGAATTGCATAAATTCTTCACCCATGATGAATACTATAAGGGTTTTGATAGGGTGAATAATATTAATATATAAGCCTCCAATATATTGTATAAACCGAAGAAGGGTAATCTTACAAATTTTTGGTATGTATATAGTTTTCGGATCGTTAGTCTCTATTAGTAAAAGCGAAATTAATAAAGATAATTATAGTGAAATGAATTTATACTGAAATTCTAAACACGTTTTCTAGCTAAAGCGGCATGAAGCAGAGGTTATAAAAAGTGCATATTTAAATGTTCCAGTAATTTTCTATTATAATTTTTACTTTACAAGCCCGATTTAACATTTTAAGAGGATCATGGTAAATAGTTAGTGCAGCATACATGGAACGCGTATACATGTAGCTTTCAACACGAATTAATCAATTATCAGGCAGATAATCAAATCAGGCTGTTACATTTAAATATTTTACCTTGTCGTCAACGTCATTTTCTCAAAACAAATTATTTCCATGAGCTGACGATTACAGGTTTCCAATTGCCACGCTGTAATCTTTTCAAAGCAATGTTTCCTGGTATTTGGTTGGCCTTGGATATCCTTCAGTATTCCATGAATATGCCATCTGCAGAAAGAGTTGTGCACGCCATGCTGGCCTGGAGAACGCAAAATGATCTGTAGTTAGTTTCAACAAGGATCGATGTACAATATCTATAAAAACCAAGAATAAGTCTCAAAAATTGTACAGGTTACATAAAAAGAATCACAAAAGAACTGTCACGCGACAACTAAATTCCGTTCATTCGAGAACGCTATTTTTTGGGTTTTATGCAATGGCATGTGTAAGCAGTTATGGTTTCGAAAGATTCACGAATGATCTTTACTAAGTAATTAACTTTGAGTTTCAATGTCCGCTAACGCAGTCTTGATAACATTGTAAAAGTCCATTTATGACAAAAGCAATCGGACATTGCTGGATCCGCCCGAAAACACAACAGCTCCATGTCTACCAAATAGGTTCTTAATCGACACCGAGGTGCTTTGCCGTCGCAAATTCAACAGGGGCTCGCATTCGAAATGAGTCAATGATTAATTACAAAAATGTATGGCCACACTACACAATGACAAAGAGTTCATGGCGACCTCGTCCAATTTGACGCATCTCTTCTTTATTTACTGTGTAATAATAAAGATGTGAATTTGTAAGGCATCATGATAAAGCCTGATAAGAACAGTCTTAGACCAAGATATGGATTTAATCTTCCTAATAAAAGGCTATGCTGTGAAGAATAATCCGTAAACAACTTCTAGCATTAATAAATAAACGTTTTTCCTTTTGCACAAACCATACACACCATGAAAACCTTCTTCATTGTTATTAGCACACTTTTGATTTTCATGGTAAAACTTATCACGGGGTGAGTTAAATTAATAGTTTTAACTACGTTCTTTTGTTTACAAACCAGGCGAAGATTGATATTTTAATAAGTATAACAATTGCCTTGCAGACAATCCGATTGCGTTTGTGGGGGATTTATAATTTATCAGGACCACTCCGAGTGGTATCATAATTTTCAAACTTTTCCAATGCCAACTTGTGATGCAAAAGAAGAATGCCGTACGGATTGCGTGAATTACGTAAGTATGGATATGAATTTAAAAGATGCTAATAGTTAATTATTATAAGCATGATTTAACTTGTGTTCCATTGTTTATTCGATTAGTTCTCCAGTCTCACCAATAACTGTGATCTGTCCACTGTAATGCCATCAGAGGGACTTTCATTTGGCGACTTTTCCTGCAAAACAGTGGGCCATGACATCAACTCCGGCTCCCATATCATTTTTAAATTTCAAATGTGTAGCGGTTGGATTAATACCGATCTTAATTGTACTAACTCCTTTTGTTGCATAGATGGCGATTATCCAGAGAACGGCTGCCCAAAGAGCATAAAACATCAATAGAATAAACATCGAACTTGGTCAATTTTCTCAAATTAAATTCCGAATTTTTTCTTAGATTTCGTTTATTATAGTTTCTGGTTTGTATACGGATGCAAAACCTGCCTATTATACACCTGTATCCTGAAGTTAACTAAAGTTTATTGATGTACCAAGACGAATAAATGCCTGTTTTTTAATGTATACAACGCATTGATTCTTTACAAACAATAAGCAAACGGTTCGATTTATTTTTTGCTACTATAACAATACATGTAATACTATTTTATTCCATAAATGACCCACTTTGACTTGTGTATAATTTTTCGAATACGCTTAAATAGTTATACTTTGGAAATAAATAATATATAAAATATAAAATAACGAGGAATTTTTTTTGTAGTATATATGTATACTACAAAAAAATATTTCGAACTAAAGTATAATAGATAACAACAAATAATTGATTAGATGCATGTAGGTTATTAGTTTAGAAACTTTAAGTTTATAATTTTAATAATACTTTATATCATATTTATATTAATACTTTTTATAATAATGAGAGTTAGCTCTACAGTCGACAGGTAAAAACCGGAATTTCGGTGCAATTGATTGCATAATGGAGCTCTATTTACGCAGACTAAAGTATATCAGACAACACCTTTAAATGGGTCATTGGAAAGTTATTTTTATCTGTTATACATCTAGATACAGTGTATATACATGTAGATAAAATGTTCTTTCAATGTTAATTCATGGCCGATGTTGTTAATAACTCTTGTTATACAGTTAGGCAACAGACAGTAGCACAGCTTATTTCAAATTATTTCAGAAAACTGAATTTTTTAAAATTAATTCAAAGCAAAATCAGGAGCAGTAAAACAGTTCAACTTAACCCGGAGCAGAGCAAACATCTAACTGACAAACAGAACAGAACTCATTTTTAAATTAGAAAAGTCAGTTAATGGTGCAAGTACTGGCCAGGCAAATGCAAAGCATGTGCTCTGCCATGAGCCAAAAAGCCAAGGCCCAGCGCACGAGGCTTCGAAAATATACAAGAAGAATGTTTCACAGCAGTCGATATGAAAGGTCTAATTTCTAGGAGAGAAAAGAAGAGCCCATTGGACTGGAACCAAATCAAATTTGTTTTATACATATGCTCGCTATAATAATGGACATGTACATTTGTTGATTAAGCATTTATGTATTTTAAACTAACTCTTATAGAAATTCAGAATTAAATAATCTTATTTGATGTGGACCGATCCTTTTACAAAGATTATTCAACAATGCTAGATCATTTTTATAATGCGCTTAAACAAAGGTCTAAAGTCTAAAGCCATTAAATGAGTCTTTATTATAGATTGAAAAATTTGAAATATGATGCCACTTGATATAGAAATAGTGCGGCACATGTTAGGGACATTTTGATAACAGTATTTGGTCCTTTCTCATTTATAAAATGACCCGTTTTTCCAAATACATGTAAATAATGCTACGTTTGTGCTGCATGTGACGGGATGGAGAATGGATTCTCCGAGGTATAGGGGGAATAAAGAATGGGGTTCGGAAACAAACAGTTGACTTCACGTAGCCTGCTTTGTGAACGGCCTTTTATGCGTGGCACAGTTAATTCATTGTCCTTTACTTGCGATATTTTTCACGAGTGATATGCGCCTTGTTTTATTGATATAATTATGAATCACTTCGCTTGTTTACTTCTAGCTGATATTTTGCAATTTCTTAATACTGCAAATCAGTGCTTTAGATGAACGATTTCAAACATTCTGTAGAAACCGCAACATATGTACTGATTAGATAAACATTATAAACAGATAACCTCAGAATTACTAAGAAAACAATTACCTGCAATGGAAAATTTGGGTTGAGCGATGACATACCGTTAGATAAGTGCACGGCATTAATATAAAAAGGGCTGCACGAACGCATGTAGTCAGAGTAAAATATTTCTAATACTGTCTTAGAATTACATAAACATCTTTATTGCACTGATAATTTAGAAATATGAAATTCTTCATCACATTCTTAGTTCTTCTTGGACTGGCATTGACTTGCAAAGGGTAAGTGTTTTATCGCATGATTTAGACTACGATGCATTATTTTAGCAATTTGCAAAAACAGTTTTAATTAAAGCATCTGTTTGAACTTAAAGCCAATCAGAGTGCCAGTGTGGAGGGTTTATCGTAAGGGAAGAGGAAGAGTACTCAGAATGGTTTTATAGTTTCCTGACATTTTTCCAAGAAGACTGCGGCGATTTAGCATCATGCCAAACGGATTGCTATAACTATGTAAGCATAAAATCATTCGAAGTATGATTCATCTTGATTTCGACATCAGCAGCTGAATTTCAATGACTTCTCGATTTCTTTACAGATTAGCAATTTAACGAACAACGGAGATTTGACAACGATTGTTCCAGAGGAAGGCATCTCGTTTGGCGATTCAATTTGTCAAAAAGTGAATCATGAGGTTCCCAACTCAGCCGTACAATTCGATTACCAGCTATGCGCCAGTCCATGGTATGACACGGGGATGGTCTGTACCTATCCGTTTTGCTGTATTGGCGGTGATTTCCCCGAAACTGGATGCCCAGCATGAGCCACATAATTACTAAACTTTTCCGCGAATATATTGTTTTAACACTGTATGTCTAATAATTACATTATATATGCATAAATCTCACTTTTAATTCGATGGCCGGTATATGGGCGATTTTGATACTGCATGTACCATGAAAACAGATAGTTCGCTCGCTTTTCGCATGTTGAGTGGATCTTGATTATCTTGTTATTTTATCTTTGAATAAATAAACGCCATTGTCTTTCCTAAAAATAAAATGATTTTGTTACCTTATGTGATTAAATTCCTTGCAGAGATCAGCAAACATGTTCCTGGTCAGCCAGCCTGTCGAATCTCGCGCCGACCTGCCCGAGAGTGGCCACCTCTGGACAAAGTTCATTAATACTAATTAGCATAAGGTATTTCTATTCAAATTGAGAAGCTTAACGCAATAGTCCTTATTAAGCAACAAATTCTCAGTAATTATGCTTTTATGCATGAAACAATAAATCTAAAGACTTCTGAATCTCGTTACATACAGATTCAACGCTAAATAATTTCAATCTTGGCGCCTCTTTCCAGCACTGCCAACTTCTACATTCCATAAAATGTAGTTATCAAAATTCTACATCGATTTTAAACCTCAGCATTTGAAGCACGATTAGAAAGCAATCTCTGATAACAATTCAGATGGTTTTCCATCGATTTGCACTTAAAAACTGCGATATATTATCACATTAAAATAATTTGCGTCATAAAGAGTACGTTTGACGATACCACGATTCGCGCAACTGCGTAGACGGCAGCAGGAAAGGTTATCGAAGGACATGTACGACGTCCCTCATATGAGGGCCTTTTGAGTTTTCGAATAATTAACATTTGCACTGACAAACAACAAAGTGAAGCTCTTGAGCAAGGCCGTCGCGCCCCTTTGGGCGCAGTCGGCTGCCGATGGTGGAATTTTCGGCCATTCCATCATCGGCACAGCCGTCAAGAATGGTCGTCAATGGCTGGAGAGTGTACGTCACGTTTGGAGAATTCAGGCCACCAACAAGACAACAACGAAAGCAGGGCGATCGTTTGGTAACAGTGAAGGCTCCAACAGCACCATCAGTAACCCACTTGGTAGCTTGAATGCCACAGCAGCCAACGCCCTTTCTAACATCGGGACAAAAAGTTCAGCTTACAATCCTGTCAGTCGGTTGGTCTCTCGTTTCGTTTCTTGGGCTTCAGAGAGTCAGGCGGCCAAGATGAGGAAGGAGGCAGCCAAGACCCTGATGTATGGCCGAGGGAGAAAGCCTATCTTGGCCCTGGTCGGATTCACGTTGGCCAACACGAAGGACGGCATCCTGACACAAAAAGACAAAATGGAAACAGTTTGTCAAGACGTCAGGGTAAATGTTCACTCTTCCACATCTGTCGATGGCCAGCATTTACCCGAACGTATTTCCAAATTGATATTTAGCTGAAGAGTACTCAATCATTTCTGAAAAGAAGTACCTTAATTGAAACCAATAAAAGAAATATGCCAAGTAGGGTCTATGTGTCAGCTGAACAGATAGGTTACCATGCATGTTATCTTTTGGCAGTTTATATAATTACTGGTTACATTGCAACCGCCATAGTGTTCCTGTTAGTTGTTTATAGTTTACTGACACTAGTGACAAAATCACAAGTTCATCATTTTAGAGCATGAGCATTTATAGCATTGTAATCGAAAAGTAATTACTCCCACTGAGTTTTTTAACGTTTTTAAACTGCGGATTATTTCTGGTAAATGCAGGGATAAAACCTGAGAATTATCAAGACCACTAATACTCAAATAAAGAATAACTTTAAATCATGTTGCAGATTGCAATTGCTTCGATGCGAAGCGAGCAGCAAGAGTGGGACGACAACAGTCAAAATTTTTACACGCTTTCCTTACAAGACCTTCAGCTTGGAGGTGTCATTGCAAAAGGTTGCAATGCCATAGTGCATGCTGCCCGCTGGAAGAGTGAAGTTGCTAGCCCAGGTGCCAGGACCTTCAGTTTAGTGCTTTTAGCAATCGTTGCCTGTTGCCTGAAATAACGATAGTCTTGTCATTTCCAGTGCCCGTTAGAAGGGAGCGGTCGGATTCGGAGAGGTCGTGCGATTCTGGCACAGAGTCCAGCATTGAAGTTTTGTCATCGGAAGAGGATCTTGCGGACGAAGAATCGAACCCCTTGGTCCTGGGTGGAAGTTTTCCCATTCCTTCGCAGTCCTCTAAAGTCAGTGATCCTGTTAACATATCCGACGTATGCAAGCCATTTCACCGCTATAATTTGGCAGTTAAAATGATGTTCAACTACGAAGCCGAATCGAACGCACCTGCCATCATGCGGGCAATGTACAAGGAAATTGTACCAGCACGAGCCACACTCATTAATACGGTGGAAAAGTGGGAGAATGGGTAAGCTCATTTTCCTCATTTGCTTTTATTTAGGGCTGCTCAATCGAGCTATTGCAACGTTTATTTGACTCACGTTTCAGGAATCGTTTCCGCGAGAAACGCCTTCCACCTCATCCCAACATCGTAGATCTCAAGTGCATGTTTGCCGACAGTGTCCCCCATCTGCCTCAAGCAATGTCTTTGTATCCAGATGCACTTCCTAAGCGTTTAAATCAGGATGGAGCGGGGCGAAATATGACCCTATTCTTGATCATGAAAAGGTTAGTAGAATCAAAACAGTTGTCTTTCAAAAAACTGAATTTCTTTTTAATAATTAGTTTAGGTCAGGGATATTCCTTTTAGTGAAATAATATATAAATTGCTAACATGTTTAGCATGTGGAATAACTGTAATATCTGATACTGTGTTAAAATTATTTCCCCAAATGCAGATATCACTGCAGTTTGAAAGACTACCTAAAGCTTTATGATCCATCGCCACGTACTTGCCTGCTTTTGCTCGCCCAGTTATTTGAGGGTATTGCACACATGGTGAAGCATCAGGTGGTGCACCGTGATTTGAAATCTGACAACATCTTACTCGATTTGACCAACGGTAAGTTTTTGGCAAGGTATTTGGCATGGTAGCTTCCCCTCTTGAAGTTTTGGCCTTGTTTTCCAGGTCCAGACTGGCCTCAGCTGGTGATCACTGATTTTGGTTGCTGCTTGGCTGATGACAGTTTGGGGTTAAAGCTGCCATTTTACACAGAAGAAACTGATAAGGGAGGAAATAGTGCACTAATGGCTCCAGAGGTAATGGTGACAATACAGGAAGAGAAGGTAAGACTTAAATAAGTGAAGCATTTATGTTATTCATGGCTATTCTCCCATCTGTAGGTTGCGTGTGTCCGGGCAGGACCCTACGTTAACATTGATTACAGCAAAGCAGATTTGTGGGCCGCCGGTTCTCTAGCATATGAGATTCTTGGTAGTCCTAACCCCTTTTATCGTACTGTTGGGTCGCAGACCCGTCTAGACAGCAGAACTTATGCAGAAAGTGAGCTGCCAGCTCTGCCCGAAAAAGCCCATCCAATTCTGGCATATCTCCTTAAGGATATTCTGAAGCGAGATCCCCGAAATGTAAGCCAATTATTAAACGCTTAACTACGATCTGATCTAGCCTCGCCAATTGCACCTCAATCATTTTTTACTGTAGCGCCCTGATGCCGATGTTGCTGCCAACGTGTGTGAAATGCTGCTGTTTGGACCACCGGATTGGCATGCATCTTCCAAGGATAAGCCACTTAATAACGCCAACATCATGCACTGGCTGGTCACATTTGCCGCACAAGCCTTGTGTAAGGAGGCGTCATCAAAAAAGCGACGTGAGATCAAACAAGTAGAACACCAATTAACAATTAGTTTTTTGAGGAGAAGCAAGTTGAACTCCTTGTCAGATGCAGTGATGTACTTTTATCATAATAACTTGTAGAAATTAGGATTCAGTTTCACAATTTAGTCTGTTATAATAATGCGCTCATGTAATTAAGGTAATTAAAGATTCTTAAATGTTTTAAATCACCAAAAATTGTTACCATCTACACTGCGTAGTTGAAGCCAGAAATGGCTGGCTCATTCAAATGTCCCAAGAAACGTTCATGAAGGCATTTTTGAAGCCACATACCGTATCTTTCGAAACTGGTGAAATGTCTCAGTTGACAGTGTCTGAAATCCAAATCAACCACTTCAATCGGGTATAGAAATAGACAGATTTAGGTAACTGGCCGAGATAAACTTCACATAGATTCATGTGAGAATCTTAAAACCAGCCTGAATAAATTTCTTGAGAACACTGGGAAGTCCCCGATCGCACTATATACATCAGATGTTTTATTCAGTTTTTTCAGTTCAACGTAGTAAAAAGTGTTTGAATAAGAGTGAGAGGGATGGACGAAACAAATTTCTTTCTACCAAATACGACAGGAGTTACTTTTTTCGCGATGCTGTTATTAGTACGACAATATATTATCAAAAATTCATCAGCAATTTATTGCCACCTAGTTGAAGCCATTCCATTTATGGCAGCAGGGGGATATTTTTCCAGCCATTAAATCAGGAAAAAAAGGCTTTCGTATAGTAAATAAGACCAAAAAAAATCATGTTTCTACATTTACTTATCTATGAAAATCCATCATCACTGAGACTGGCGACGTTTAGAGCTCACCCAATCCTGAATTCGACGCTTCAGGTCTATGGCTAATGGAATAAGATAAGTCAATATATAGCTACGATAACTTTAAGAAAAGTCCTATCTGCTTAATAAGTCACAGTCTTACCAGGTTCTAACATATCAGCATGCAGCTCTTGTCTTGTGAAAGGATCAGTATTGGAATTGAGTAAATGGCGCTCAATAATGGCCCTATCCATGACGGTTCCACTTGGCAGAATCACTGGATCATCCATTACAGTGTCCATGAGAGGATCTAAAAATTGTAAATAGTTTATTTTGGAGTGTTGGTTCATATTCAAATCAAGGAATAGATCATACGTACACGCAGTTACATAATCTTATATCAGTTTTCAAAATGCAAAAATATTCATTGTATCTACCTCTGAATTCATCAGGAGCATCACTGTAATCTACTTCCTTCTTCTTGTTCAACTCCAAAGCTTCATATACACGTTCTGAGAGCTGCTGAAACTGCACAATTTGATGCTCACTCTTGATCATGGATTTCTTCATTCTAACTACCGCATCTTCAAACAATTCCCGGCGATATGACCTCTAAAATGAAAACAGATTTTAGACAACCACTAATAAGCATCTTGCCAAATTCTCAAAATGCCCCCAAAAAAGATTTATTGAACGAGTTTGGGCGAAATATAGAGAAAATACTAAAGATCTAGTTGTAGTAGGGAAATTTATAGTCTGTCCAAGTAAGAATTAACGCAAATTTGTGTGCATCTATCAAATGAAATTCGTGTTAATAAATTATTTCCTTTTCACTTGTTAACGCACCTCGTCGCTTGCTATCGCCTTAGCAAAGCTTTCAGAGTCTAGATGTACATAGATGTCTGTAATCTGTTCCAGAAGTCTCCTTGGTTCCCAGCAGTATCGTTCTGAATTTTTTACTTTCAGATTTTTACACTTGGATCCACACAATTGTCCCAAATTAAAATTCAGCATCGCTGCCAGGCGATTAGCTAACTCCTATGATTGAAAATACAAGTACTGAGTTAATCAATCATATTTAAAGGGATGCTTTCAAGGTTAAAGAGAAAAAAGAAACATCTGGCATACAGGTCTAAGGAATGGCTCTTTAATTTCGGCAGTCAAATAGTGCAACATGTCCACCGTTTCTCTTGCTAGCGTCAAGTATGAACGGCACTGCCGCTCGTCAGTACCAAGCTGTCGTTGTCGCACTTGCTGTAACTCCTGGAATAAATAAAATGCTGAATAAGCCATATGTATTATTACTGTAACGTCTGATAAATGACACCCGATGCAACTAAACATTAGGATTTATGACTCCATTAAAAAAGCACTTTTTACTGTAGTAAATTGTCATTAAGTAAAATGACAGTTTTTTCGCACATTAATGAGAACTTACCCTGGTTTGTTGAGACCACGTTTCCTTGTTTTCAATGGCTTCCTGTGCTTCATGAATCCGTTTCAGAGCATCCAAACTCTCATCAAGCAGAAACGTGGTGTCGTTCATTAGCATATTAACAAATCTTACAAACTGTTTACCGGTACTAGAAATATTAACCACAAACCATTTTTATCAGATCAAGTACGTTGAATCAAACCTAAATTCTTTAAACATAGGTATTCGAAATCATTTTTTAACAGATGCAAGAGTTGAAGACTTAAAGACTTCACAAGTGTGCCTGTATAATATTTTTCAATAGAAAGCATGCAGTGTGGACAGGCAGTAGACCCCTCCATCCTTATGCAAAATTTTAAACGTGTTTTATTAATAATACAAAAAATCTTTTATGTTCACGAAAAGTTGATGAGACTGCCAGCTTTATATATAAAATGACATTTTTGTTACATTTCTACCAAATTAAATAAATCAGTAAAATATCATTGGGAATTTGGATTTTCACAAGAAGATGCTTACTGAGATTCTTCTATGATGATTTTCTTATGCAGAGGGCTGTCCCACAAACTCTTGAAGATGATACTGATATGGCAGCGGATGCTAAATTTGTCGTAAAACTCGCTACTAGCTCCAGTTGTCTCCACGTCTGCATTCAATTGAAAATCGACAAATAAGGACAAGCGATAATCTCAGACACACCCATCACCAATGGCACTTACCAATGTAAAATTTCATAAGCGCAGGAGCCAAGTGCGTCTGAGCCAGCGGGTGGCTTAGAATGCGTTGGTGTAAAATCTCAGCCCTAGGTTGCACTGCAGGAGTAGCAGCAAAAACCACTTCCACTAATTTAGCCACCAGATAAGGGTTACTAATGTATTGTGGGCTACATATGTAAATGATGAGGAAGGTGATGAAATCTCGAGGACACGTTTCTTCCAATGCTTGTGGAGCAAACCTGATAACAATTTTTTAAAAAATATTATGTCTGATAATTGACTACTTTTAAAATGTTCATTGTACGGAGCCAATACAAAACCATATTTGATCTACAAATTAATTCAAAATGACATGATGTGCCGTAGGAAGGATTCATGAAACCTACTGCAAGACAAACAGCAAGAAATCCGCAATATCTTCGATGTACCAGTCAGGATAAGCTGCCAACACTTGAGGAATTGGAGCAGGCAGAGGCAACGTTGGTCTGTAATTGAAAATTACATCAAGTATCTGGTATAAGCAGATTTGCGTTAACGTTCTGAAACTTTGGGCGAACTTACCCATCAGGGTTAGATGACACAAGGCTATTTAAAAAAGCTACTACTCCTCCATAGAATGTTAGGCAGCGGCCTAATAACGTTGCGTCCAGAAGCCCTGCATCTGCACATGCTTTGCTTTTAGAAAGTTTCTAAAATTTGAGAAATATGAATGCTAGGTTAGTAATTGCACAACACATCTTTGCAGCAACTAGATTAACCCTAAGTTAATGAAGAACACTAAGCAGACTTCCCCAAACAGCCAACCACTATATTAATATCGGGAAATGCAATACATGGTATACCATAATAATTTTGAGAACAGTTAAAAGCAAAGCTCTAATATATGAAGTATAATGGAAATATGAAAGTAATTCAAAATGCAATGAAAAATGAAGTAAACCTCCCATTCAATGGGTATTCTTCTAATTATTTATGTTTATTTATGTGAAACGGTAAATCAAACTTTCTATATTGGAAATCTTGTTCCCATATAATTATTATTTATAACTCGTTGCCATCATAGGCATAGTTAATCATCCGCCCAACAGTAGCGTTCATATTTATTTTAAACGTCCTTAAATTGATGCAAAATATTTCAATTTCGAACCAGATATTTAATTTGCAAATTCGCAAAACAAAATTTCAGACATTTATAATTTTGGAATGATGTTAAGAACCAAATGGGAGCAGACCTTCGCTTGAGACTTCCATTTCTTCACTAGTTCACGATTCCGACCAGCCACAGGCGAGTCTTTCCATTGTGCTTCGGCACTCAGAAGTTCTTCCACCATGTGTTGAATATCCCGGATGGCCCTAAGTCGGCGCTGATATTTCCGACACGCCGGTAATAAAGCTAGGTGTTGGCAGTGTAGCGTGAAGAAGAAACACCGAGTTGTAAACTTGGGTTCCTGCCATGTGTGAATGGAGGATTTTTCTAATGAAAAAATATCGGACGGATTAACAAAAAGAACAAGTGAAATTCGGAAAAATATGATTACATTTGACCATAGATGAGCCAATACATACTTAAATCGTCCAGCCAGCTGTTGGCTTCAGGGGCAGTGCATTTGATACGAGTTTCACCAGACAAATCCAGGCATCCTTTAGGATGGAATGGATAGTAAGGATCAACAGAATCTAGCTTAATTTTAACAGCCAACTGTTGAAGTACTGAGAGAAAGTTGAGCATGAAGCCATCACCAGCTACCAGCCGTTCGTCAACCTATAAAGAAAAATGTTTAGTAAATGCAGAACGGAAATAGATGATAAGATCATTAAACGTCTAAAAATAAAAAGGGCTACAAGTTCATCAGTGATTTTTGCTTTGCAAAATTATTGTGCTGTGGTTAAGGCCTTCAGTGTATAATGGCATAACTAGCTGAAGGATTTTCTTTGCTTAAGAACTAAAATTAGCGCAATTATCACCATGCATACTCCAGCTCAACCTTTACGTTGTGCAGGAATGTATTAAACAGTAATAAAATATGTTGTAGACAATGAAGATATATTAATTATTATACATGCACCTCGGTAACACTATAGAGCGTACTACAAATTTAAATGGCTGTTAGCACACCTTTTAGGAAGTGTTTATGACATTTCACAAATTCAACAAAATTAGTCCCTTAGTTGCAGAATTTTTTTCCTACCTGTAGCTGCGCTC
>JAQIXS010004283.1:0-15559 GCA_034700785.1 Rossiulus vilnensis
TTTATGGGACTACTAATATCAGTATGGGTAGTGATATCAGTATTATTCTGGTTTATAGGACTACTAATATCAGTATGCTTAATGATATCAGTATTATACTGGTTTATAGGATTACTAATATCAGTATGCTTAATGATATCAGTATTATACTGGTTTATAGGATTACTAATATCAGTATGCTTTGTGATATTAGTATTACAGTGGTTTATGGGACTACTAATATCAGTATGGGTAGTGATATCAGTATTATTCTGGTTTATAGGACTACTAATATCAGTATGGGTAGTGATATCAGTATTATTCTGGTTTATAGGACTACCAATATCAGTATGTTTGGTGATATCAGTATTATAGTGGTTTTTGGGACTACTGATATCAATACGCATAGCGATATCAGTATTATACTGGTTTATGGGACTATAATTATCAGTATGCCTGGTGATATCAGTATGGGTAGTGATATCAGTATCATGGTGGTTTATAAGATTACTAATATCAGTATACTTGGTCATATCACTACATTTTTAATTATTTCTTACGATCTAGCCAACCCAAATAAATTTCCCTGACTTTTTCAAAGTCAATTCGGCAACAAAAACATCCAAGGTAATATTTATTAATAATAGACCATCATTTTTAGCAGCTCTAATAAATACTTGATCATTTTTCTGTTTCCTGACTTAGAATTCTAGGAGGGCACAAACAAACCCCGTAAAATCCAAGGTCAAAGTCTTTTCTAAATAAACGATGATTGAATGACCTTTCAAGGACTTTCAATTCGGAGTTATCCTATACGAACAGCATTCAAAAACCGAAAAAATGATCAATTAATTACAGTAATTAAAACCCATGATTTACAGCGCGGAACGATTGAAATCTATGCATTTTGAGATCAATTATGAATTCAGATTTCGAGGATGTTGATTAGCTGAAAAAAAAATTACGAAAAACAAATTTTTAAGGTGGGGTGAAAAAAAAGCTGTTTTGAAAAATCCTTAAAAATGACCAAGGCTGTCTACGCAGACCAAGGTCAGTGATGAAATAGCCATTGGCAAAATCGGTTTACATTTTTTTAAAAATCGAAATTAATTGCTTGTTTGACAATTGGCATCCAAATTCCATTTCAAAATTTGAAAATCTGATTGAATTTTTAGGTTTCTTTTCATTTATTTATTTTTAGGTTTATTTTTTGTTTAATTATAACAAAAAAAAAGTTTAAATTTAATTTTAAATTTGATTTCAGAATTTGAAAATCTGATTAAATTTTTAGGTTTATTTTCTCTGCTAAATTTGTTTTAAATGTCGAATAATTAATTAATACCAAAAAGCTTTTTTAAAATTAAATTTTAAATTGGATTTCTAAATTAGAAAATCTGATTAAATTTTTAAATTTACTTTCTCTACCAAAATTTACTAATTTTTTTTAAAACGTCGAATAATTTATTAATTATAATAAAATTTGATTAATACCAAAATGTTTAAAAAAATTAGATTTCAGAATTTGAAAACCTAATTGAATTTTTAGGTTTATTTTATCCACCTCGTGGCATTTAATTGGATTAAATATCGATTTTTAATTCAATAAAATATTACCGGACTATTTTCTAGAGTATATATTCAAGTTCAATAATTTTTTTTAAAAAAATTAGCAAAAAACAAACTTATGTAACTAAAATCTTATTTCGGGAGGAACAAATTCTAAAAATAGGCATAACAAAAATAACAGTGATTCAGGTTGATTGACCCTCATTAATTTATCTTCACGGTATATAATTAGTTTTAACAATTCCTTAATAGTATTTTCTCAGAAAATATCTTAAATTTCGCCTGCGAACATTTGGTTTTTTTTAAGAAAAAATTATCGACGAAAATTCCGCAGAATGTAAACAAACTATAAATCGAATAAGTAATCTTATTAATTACCACCGCTAATTAATCGATTAATTTTACCCTTCTCTCCTTGACAACAAGATTACGAGTCATTAACCCTATAATTAAGTTTATTTTAACTTTTTTTTTCCACGAACGTCAGTACGCTATTTGCGCTAAATTTCTAATACGGAGCTTATTTTAATTTTAATTTAATGCATTTTAATACAATTTTTAATTTGGCCAAAAGGTCTTAATTTGACAGCGTAAGAAGAGCAACGGTAGTTAAATTTGGGCCATTTAATTTTTAATTGGCGATTAATAAGCTCATTAAACCTATTCGTAAAATAACTTTGGTATTAAACAAACCAAAGTGACAAAAATAAAACTAACGGTAACATTTTTTTTTTCAAGAGAAATAATGACTTCGATGACCATCAGACGTACCGGATAATTTATGGAACGGTTTAGAACGTCACGAAGATTTTACATAAATTTAATATTTCGTTTTCAATTTCTGAAAACATGTACTTAGTATAGGTTCAACTTTCTATTCAAAACTTACGTTTTTACTTGATTATTAAGAAAATTAAACCTAGTACGTGTATTCTAGTACTTCCCCATAAACTTCACCCAGTACTTTTTCTCCCAAACTTCATCTAGTACATTTTCCTAGACATTTAGTACTTTCCTAACTTCCCCCCCCCCAAACTTCCTCAAGCACCTTTTCCCAAAACTTCATCCAATACTCCTTCCACATTTTTGCTCAAATCGGATTCAAATAAACGTAACAATGACGTCACATTCATCAGGCTCATTAACGTCTGGCCTCAGACAGCTACACTTTATAGGCCTATATATATATATACAATTATGTTCGCCAGGTGGCGTTACTTAACGGATCGACGCACGCATTTAACCAACACCGTGTTAATTATCGAAAAATCAAATTATCTTAATTATCTCGTTTAACGAAATTTTCTCCTCGAATTGTTTTAAAAACGGCGAAGCAGTTTAGCAGCAATACGAAATGCTTTTTTTAATTTTTTTAATTTCCCCCTTTCGGACTTCCAAGGTCGAACAACATTTAACGAAATCTGGGATAAGTTGTTTCAACACGAATCTCAATTTAATTAACGTTTGTTGAATAATGTGAATCGGGTTCTAAACAACTTAAACCGTTGAAGTGGACTTCAAAAGTACGAACAATTTATAAAATACTTTCATAAATTAAATTAAAATTTTAAACTTCTACGGACTTTTCCCCCACTTTTTCGTGCAAACTGATCACTGAGTGGTCAGCGTGAATTCCTTGACTTTTCAAATTATCCCTGACCCATTCCACAATTAAATGACGTGGACTTCAAAAGTACGAACAATTTATAAAATACTTTCATAAATTAAATTAAAATTGTAAACTTCTACGGACTTTTCCCCCACTTTTTCGTACGAACTGACCACTGAGTGAGTGGTCAGTGCGAATTCCTCGACTTTTCAAATTATCCCCGACCCATTCCATAATTAAATGACGTCACAATTTAACACGAATGACGTATTTTCAGGTCACTGAATTCGCCCCCTTACGAGCAACCTGCCAAATGGGGTCGAGGACGAAATTGTTTTCGTTTTTTATGACCGACCCCCATAGGCCCCTGCGCCCATATGCAGATTGTCCAAAAAGTGTTTTGTTTTTTTGGTTTTTTGTTTCACCTTCACCCCACCCTCATAAGTCGACAGTGGAAAAGTACTCGCGATAAACAATGACCTCTCCCCCTAAGCCCCTTATCGTAAGTGGCGACGCCTATATTTGAATGTGTACTTTTCCGTCATTAAAAATGAACTTCGAGGATGTATTCAAACATTCGAAGAAAATTTCGTTAAAATTGAATTTAATATAAAAATTCACAATGAAAGTCAATAATTGGCTAAATAAACGCTACTGATTAATGGTAGTACATCTTTCGTAATATTTTGTTAGTGGTTTTTGTTTTCCTCCCTGCAAAACAAGTGAATTAATAAAATGTTTAAATATTTTAAATTCGTGAAGTTTGGATATTTTACAACTTAAAATATTCACCGTAACAGCAATCGTGCAAAGACAATTCGTTTTTCTTCTAATTTCACGAATTTAAAATATCGAAATGTTTTCTTAATGCAATTAATATGTTTAAATATAATTACAGTGCAAATCAGCAATTATTTGTTAGCCATTTTTAAAAAAAATTACGTAAATGGTTTCGCTTCTTTAATTTGCAATTAGTCCAATTTTTTTCCACTCTTTTTGTTGAGAATTTCTGTAAAATAATTTAAAAACAATTAAATAAATAAATAAATTTAAAAAAATAATAAAAATAATTAAAAATAAAAAAGGGAATTTTTGTAAAATATAGGAAGTACAGGAAAATACAGGAACAGCCTTATAAATAATCCACAAATCTTCATCTTTGTCTTAATTTAAGGTTTAGAAGCAATCACAGAATCTTAAGGATATTAACGAAAAACACTTTCATCCATTTTCATTTTTATTTGGGGAGGGGGTCGATTATTATCACAATTTTCCCAAATCTACGATCGTTTCAAACGCTTGTAATTTTTTTAAAATTTATTTTAGCAAAAATCAGATTGACCTAAAAAAGATTTCAACGATTCAAGATGGCGTCCTCTCGATTGGCCACGCCCCCTTCCCAGCCCTGGTTGTTTTTGTTTTCGGTTCGTTTTGACAAATGTGCCGCATCTTATCTGCAAAAATTTATTTCCTTTTCGTGTTTGAATAATTAATTTGGCAGCAGTTAATGTAATTACGGGGAACGCCCGTGCATGTCGATTAATCGCCCCATATTGCAAACTTGGTTTTAAAAAAACCAACGTTAGGGGTCGCCACAGTCGAAGCCTAGCATTTTGACGTCACTACTGACCCGCAAGCGGCATTATCTACACAGTTGGACGCGTTTAAATATAAATATATACCAAAAATGAGGATTAGGCTTTGATAAAAGGATCTTAAGGGACGTCCATAAATATCGGGATTCTCGTTGGGTCATACGGGTTATCCACAAAGAGTTAATTCGTCTCGATAAAAGCACTCAGCCCTACCTTGGTGGAAACATCAGTATAATCAGTACAGCAGATATCAGTAAAAATATACAGATCATATGCTTATGTTTGTAAAAAAATGTAGTGATATCACTAACCATACTGATATCAGTAGTCCCAAAAAACCAGTATATATATTGACATCAGTATAGAACCATACTGATATCAGTAGAGAATCACATACTGACTAACCATACTGATATCAGTAGTCCCAAAAACCAGTATATATATATATATTGATAACAGTATAGAATCATACTGATATCACTAAGATTATGGTTTTATATCAGTATAAAACCATACTGATAGCGGTAGAGAATCGCATACTGATTTTTTCTGCAGGGTAACAACTACCTGTTTGGAAGCTAGCTGCTGCTACCTCCTAGGGTTTATTAGTTTATTTGAAAGGTGCCAAAGCATAAGGTATTAAGCGCTTAATCTCACAAAATACGTTTTTTTTTCAGCTCAAAATATTACAGGGGCCATTTCCAGCCCACCTGCTACAGCCACCTTGACGTCAAAATGAAAAAATGAATTATATTAATCCTACTTGCCACCAGAAAAGAGGATGTTCTCAACGTTTGTATGCGGTGCCACACGCATGGCACATACGACTGTTTGGCAAAATCACGACAAAAACAACTTTTTCACTAAGTTCTCGTTTATGTTTTCGTAATTAAACGTCATGGGTGTATAACGTCCGAACTTGCTGTCGTTTAAAAGAAATCAGATCAGAGCTATCTACATTTTTTCACCACTTCTGACAACTAATTGTTGGCACTTGGTAAGTTATGGTTCGTCACCCTTTAATTGAAGTGGGGATGTAGATCCATCAGTCGCCATTTTGCCCATTTCTCGTGCAGACTGACAAATTACGGCGCCTGCAAAATCTCAAATTTCTGGTGTATTTTTTTTTCTACAGGCCTAACTTTATAAACACACACTGAATGTAATGTGCCATATTTTGTGATTTTCCTCGGTTCTTTCCCTCTCCATCCACCCTCCCCTAAGCTCCCCTCGCTGTCCTCTGGGTCAATGGTACGACCGAGGGCGTTTTATCTGGCGTCACTTCCTCCAACTTCCTGCTTAGCTCTCACCTCTCAGTCTCACGCTCTCAACACAACAACTCATCCCTTCCTAATTCCTTTATCACTCTTAACTTCCTGTACATCAATCGAGACCAGACCCCCAAAAATATCGCTCGATACAATCGATAATCTGGGTTTTAAAAAAAAAACAAAATAAAATTGCAGACTGATTTCTCAGAATTTTTATCTTTCAAAGGCTGCCACTGCCTCTGGAAGCCAACAGTTGGCGTCGCCGGACACCTGATGATGCATGACCATTGGAAGGCCAAGCAGATCAGAAGAATGTCAGAGTGGTTTTCAAGTTTTCGAGCTTTTTGGGAGAGCCTTAAAAATGTGGCACACGTACCAGTTTGAGAAATTTCAGACCACCTACATTAGGGTTTTTGCCCGGTGCATGACGTAAAAGGGTGGACAAAGGTAGTTCTCACTGGCTCCAGAACTTCAACTGTAACAAACTCTTCAGCGGACCTGACAATCGCCATCAATACTGACATTACCCAAGTATAATACTGGTTGGCAAACAATTTCCCAGATTAGAAATTTAAGACTATTTCAAGATTTTTTTTCCAAAAATGATACATTTTTTTTTATGCATTGTTTATTTTTGCGTTTAATACAATTACACAAGAATAAACCTGACATTGTCATTAATACTGACACATTACCCAAATACTGATATCCACTTGAAAAATGAGAGCCAGAGTGGCTTTAAGATTAAATTTTAGGACTATTTCAGCATCTAAGAGACAGCTTAAGGTGTTTCCCAAATGATCAAGGGTCTGTCCAGTGAAAGAGACACTGAGATCAAGACCATGCAGAAAAAGGAAATCTTTAAACGAAACCAACGAGGTGGTAGAACTACACATTCAAACCCCACTTACGGAAATCCGTTCAGATCCATACTATCGGTTGCATTTCTTCCATCAGACGTTATAATTCCCTTCCAAAGAATAGCCTTAAACTAACAGAAACTCAAGTTTGACAACGACGATGGTGACCATCAAGTTGAATAATTTTTAAAAAAGGACAGCATGGGTTGGTGGATTACACCTTACTTCCACACAGCAAATCTTCGCTGACAGAGTACTGAGTTGATTTGAACAATAATAATAAAGAATAACACCGTTTGATGGATTACACCTCCCTACCAGAAGGCATATCTTTGCAGACAGTAGAATACAGATTACAGCCATTAATGATTACACCCCAAAGCACATGGCACATCTTTGCTGGCAGTTGGATACAGAGTTGAGCGGAGGTACATGGGACCAGGTGAAGTGCAGATGAAGCCTTGGCCAGAAGGTCGGTGCCAAGACGTGCCAACCAGTGCGTGTTACCTTTTTTTTTTTTCTTTCTTTCTCTCTCTCTCTCTCTCTCCTTCAAGCTTACCTTTTCTGAGTTCCTTCTGGGGTTGCCTATTGTCGTGTTCGTTCGTCCTTCCCAGCCCCGTGTACAGGTTGGCTCCGAAGATGTTGGCGTCGACGACGGCCGTGCCGTACACGCTCTCCCACATCTTCGAGATCTTCCTCTTTCTGGTGGCGGCTGCCGTGGACGAGTACAGGTTGTCGTCGTGGGGCCCCGGCTGCCCGGGCCCCAGGAGGTCTCCGGGGGCCTCGTTTTCCAGGCTGCTCACCGAATCCGAGTTGCGATTCTCCATGCCGTTGCTGTTGGTCGTGCTGCTGGGCGAACAGGCCTTGGCGCCGCTGGCTGCCAAGTACATCCAACTATCCGAAGCCCCGCTTCGTTGCGCCGATAACAACATAGAAGACGAACTTCTTCGTTATTTCTGATCCTTATTTCGCTAGGACTGGTTTTTTTAAACTTATTTTTCAAGGCTTGAAATGATTTCCAACTCGAACGATGCACAATTCCCAAACCGGAAGGAACGGTGAGAGGGTCACGTGACGCGAGCGCGTGCCGTCGTTCCAAACTCGGGGAGAGAATTTCAAAAAATGTAACACGTTTTGTTGGTAGGCTTATTTGGAAAACCGCTAGAATACGATAACATACCGGCTGAGTGTCTTTTTCTTCTGCTTGGATTTGTGGAGTTTCGAGCAGAAACAACCCGCGCTCGAACACCCAAACACTGCCGAATTGCCAACCGGTAGGAACGGCGTTTTTTTTCGAACGGTAGTGAGCAGGCGCGTTCCAAACTTTAAATTAAAAAAAACTTCTGTCCGCACGCTTGTTTTCACTTTCGATCGATCGTTGTTTTCAATTCCGACACGAAATATTCCCACTCAAAACGGAACCAGCAGCAGCGACGCAGAATTCCCAACCGGAAGGAACGATTTTTTTATTTTCCCGAACAGAAGCACGCGAGCGCGTTCCAGAACAGGGTGCCCTTCGTTTCGAACTTTTCGAAATCTCAAAAAGTAGGCCTAAGTTATCTTCCTCCGCCGCTTCACATTAGATTTCCCTCTTTCGATCACTCCGAAATATTAGCAAAACCGGAAGAAATGGTATGTTGTTTTCTTTTTTTTTCCCCCACCTTTCGAACGGGATCACGTGACGAGAGCGCGTTCCAGAACAGATGCCTTCCGTTCCGAACTTCGAATCCCGAAGTAGGCCTAAGTCGATTTCGTTAGGCTTATTTTTGTTTTTCAGGCAACAACAACAACAAAAAACCCACGAGAACTGTGCTGTACCTCCGAGCTATCCCTCGGTTGTTTCTCTCCCCCGACGAACAGAAACAGCCTTGGCAACAGCTGAGCTTCCTTTATGCCGTTTTTAGGCCTCGTTTCGCAGCAGAAGCCAGCGACACGAAAAACGCTGTTCGGACGAGGGCTTCACAGACGCCTCCCGCGCGATTCGCCCATCGTTTCTCGCCTTCCTCCGCCGACTATCGACCGACTGGAGTATCCGAAATTCACAGGTTTTCACCTCGGCCACGCATGTCCTTGTCCCGTGCCACTCACTTTCTGACTCCAAAGTCCTCTACGAAAACCATGGGCGAAATGCGAATGCCATTGCATAGCCTCGAGGCGCTCCACCAGGAGGCGTTGCATGCTAAAGCGTGGACTGCGAAATGGCCGCCAGGTGGCGGGCCAAGCATGGGATTTGCAGAATAGTAGCCGTCTTCGCTTCCCTAAACCAGAATGGACTGAGCCGAAACCAATCAGAGCCATTGAGCTTATGGATCACGCCTTCCAGCTAGGATAAAACCGTTTCATGCCCAAGGGATGGACAATTGTGCCTTGGGACAGGAAGGGTTAATCAAGGGTTCCCTGCTAACATTCAATAATTCAATTCCCTGACTTTTTTTGGAAATCAATTCTGTAGCAAAAACAAACGTACAAATGACATACGGGGGATATTTGTTAATGACAAGAGTCAATTTCTTGCATCGCTGCACATTTACAACCAATTTCTTTGTGTCTGCAGCAACTTCCACCAAAATTCAGCACAAATGAGGGATTTCCATAACTTACCTTGAATTTCGAGCAAAACTAGCATTTTCTCAGATTATCACTGACCATGCAGTTTTCTCGTCTAATGGTACGCAAACCATGAACACCCAATTACAAGTAATCTATGAGACGCCGTTTGGGACTTTATGCAAATCTGATAAATGTACATCGTTTAGATATCAAATAAATTATTATAAATGTGAAAAATATTTTTAAGTGTCAACAAATATTTTTTGCCACTTTATAAATGACTGCTGACACTCTTTAAAATATTTTTTGAAGCTCTTTAAAAATATTTTTGGCACTTCAACATATTTTTTACATTTTTAAAATAATTTTAACACTCTTTAAAAATACATTTTGATAATTTAAAATATTTGTTGACACGCTTCAAAATACTTTTTGACACTCTTTTAAAATACATTTTCGGCCCACTTTTTAAATCACAATAACGTTTTCGATGCCCACATTTCACATCATCACGTCTTCAACACTCCTCAACATCCTTCAATTATTTTGCAATTACATTTTCAGCATATTTAAAAAAAAAACCACATCGCGTCCCAAACGGCGCCTCATAGCAATCAGCCCGACCTCGACCGCGCTTAACAACTTCAGGCCCCGCGCGCCCCCTAGCGGCGTTCTATTGGCCGAACGCCCTCGGGCCGGACGTCGCTGGCTGAAGCGCCGTAGCCGAATGAGTTGCGCGAAATACGATCGCCGAATTAGGCCTAAGATGGCAGCTTGAAATTCTATCTCGATTCCAGTGTTTTTCCATTCCGCCCAACATTAGGCCTAAATGGACGGCAATTGCATCGAGAGCAACTGCCGCTTGGCGAAGGACGTCAGCCGGGAGGAGCTGAGCTCGAGAGCGGCGGGCAAGCGTCAGAGGCTGTCGCTGAAGAAATGGAAAAGAAATTCGGCCCCCGGCGAAGACGAGCGCTCGTCGTTGGGCGGCCAAAGTGCTGGTCAGCAGGCCTCGCTGACCAGTACCAGTCAGTGCCAAAACGAAAACGAAAACGCAAATGTGGACGGCAACCTAAACAGGTACACAGGTAGAAGGAAAACTTGAGTAATTGGATAAGGCTCTCACCTGGCTGCTGCTGCTGAGGCGAGATGGCTTCGGTCCTCCTTTTGAATTTGACAGCTGGGCGTCGAAAGCGGTCTCCAAACTGCGCTATTCGTCCGCCAACTATTTGGGTCAACGGCCCTTCCCCTCCCCTCTGTCCCCTGTCCTCTGACCTCCGATTCGGAGAAATTGCCCCCCCATCCTGGACAGATATAGTAGGGTTAAAGTTCTTCACGAAAATGCGTGATGGTTGGTGGTCTGCGTCGGTTTCGACGGGATGCATGAACTCGATTTTGGACCCAAAAATGTGTTATGTTTCAAACTCAATAAGTAGACTGTCTGAACTTCAATGAATGTATAAGAACTTCTTTACATCGTGAAATCCGAAGAGTGAAATCTGAAAATCAAACCAAAAATGTGTTATGTTTCAAACTCAATTAGTAGACTGTCTGAACTGCAATGAATGTATAAGAACTTCTTTACATCGTGAAATCCGAAGAGTGAAATCTGAAAATCAAACCAAAAATTTGTTATGTTTCAAACTCAATAAGTAGACCATTTCAACTTCAATGAATTAATGTAAATTCGGAAGTACTGCTTTATATAACTTCTTTAAATCATGAAATCAGAAAATAACAACCAGAAATGTCTTATATAAGTAGACGGTTTGAACTTCAATGAATGTATATTAGGGAGTACTTCGTCGTATAACTTCTTTACATCATGAAATCAGAAAATCCGAATCATGAAATTAAAAAATCAAACCAAAAATTTGTTGTTTCAAACTCAATAAGGAGACTGTTTGAACTTCAATGAATGCATAAGAACTTCTTTACATCATGAAATCCGAAGAGTGAAATCAGAAAATCAAACCAAAAATGTCTTATGGCTTATACTCAATGACAATAAGTAGACCATTTAAACTTCAATGAATATATATTTGGGGTTACTTCTTCGCATCATGAAATTAAAAAATCAAACCAAAAATGTGTTATGTTTCAAACTCAATAAGTAGACTATTTCAACTTCAACGAATTAATGTAAATTCGGAAGTACTGCTTTATATAAATTCTTTACATCATGAAATCAGAAAATAAAAGCCAGAAATGTCTTATATAAGTAGACTGTTTGAACTTCAATGAATGTATATTAGGGAGTACTTCGTCATATAACTTCTTTACCTCATGAAATCCGATGAGTGAGATCAGAAAATCAAACCAAAAATGTGTTATGTTTTAAACTCTTGTAGACTTATGGTTTTTTTGTGGTCAAAAGCATTTTCTTGCCCTTATGTAGCCCCAAATGTTCCATGTTTTTTTTTAATTTCTTGTTTTTCTTCCAAACTGTGACCTCAAAGACCCTAAATTGAGCATTTTTTTACATACTAATGTTAGCATGCATGAATTACATCATCAGGTGGGGGTGATGTATGGTTACAAGGGGGAGGAGGGTTTCGATTGTGGTCACATAATTTATGTACGCTCCCTGTTGACCAAATTTGAAGTTTTATTTTGTACCCACAAATGTTGCATCTTCTTTTTAAGCTGTGACCGGCATTTGAACCCCGGTCTCTCGAATGCAAGGCGGACATGCTGCCACTAAACCACCTTGCCCGGCATAAAACACGTTTATTTGTAAAGAATTCTGATCAAAAAAATGGAAAAAGAAAAATCGCTGTAATAAATGAGAAGGAATTGTGCCAAAATACGACCTAAAATCGCACGACACTTTTATCTCATAAAAAAGCGACTAAAATCATCTTTTTTTGAAATACAAAAAAAAATCCTAGCAATTATTCAGGTGATCGTCCTAATAACAATTTTGTATCCGAGTCAAGCATTTTTATCTAAAAAGTGAGTGAAAAATCGTCTGTTTGAAGATCATCTGTAGAAAGAAAACAGGTGGTTTATAAGTTGTTTTTTTCTTCAAATTACAGCATAACATTTGTGAAAATCTTTCATTGAGATGGTATTAATGCCAAAATATGACTTTTCAAACCGCATCGAGCAAAGTTAATGTTACAAAATGCTAAAAAAAATCGTTTGGATGACAAAAAATACCAGCAATTTTTGAGTGAGGATTTTTGGCAAATACGAATTTTAATGCTGCATCCAACAATTTTATCTTACGAGCGACTGAAAAATCACCTAAGACGACAAAAAAATCCTATCAATTGTTGAGAGGGGTACATGCCGGATACGAATTTTAAGAATTTAGAAAAAATTTTTAAAAAAATACTAATTCTACACCTCGATAAGACTCGACATCCAAAAATACGGCGTAAAATCTACGAAACGTTTACACGCAACATAAGTAAGTTTAAAAATGTGATAAATCCATAGCCCGAACGTTGACGTGATATGACATTTCTCCTAATTTACTCTGAAATTGTTATTACTCGGACTTGTAACGCTCGCGATAATTAATAATCCACCTGTTTTCTCGTCTAGGATACTGTGTCCCGTGTCCACGCTCAACAACCTGGGCAACACGTGTTACGTGAACAGCATCTTGTACGCGCTGCGCTACATGAACGAGTTCCGCAAAAGCCTGCATCACTTGTCCTGCCGGATACAAGACCTCGCATCGGTTAGTGGCCCTCGTGAGCTCATCGAGGAATCATCGGACACCATCACCCATGGCTTTCCGAATTCAAACATTTGAACTGAATTTGCGTTCGAATAATTTTCGTTCGGACATGTTTTCCGGTTTCGTCTTATTGCGTATTTGCTCGGAAAACCTAACTTTTCTTGAATCAGGGTGGCAAACAAGTAAAAAAACTCCTAAAAAAAATTCCTAAAAAAACAAAAATATTCTTTTTAAAAAATCCTAACACTGCCTAAGAGTCCAACATTTAAACCGTTATAATTGCTTCGAATTATTACGTACCCTGCGTGCCGTGCTTGACAACACTACCTTAATTGAATTTATTAAATGTAGGAATTGATTTAGTTTTAAAAAAATTGATTAGAAGTGATGTTAATCTTGCGTTAGTGTATTAAACACAAAAAAATGAATAAGGAATAAAATAATGCATCTTAAAAATAATTACCTTATGAAAAAAGTATCCTTAAATAGTCCTAAAATTTAATCTAAAGTCTTAAAATTGTCGTAAAATTTAATCTAAAAAAAGTTCTAAATTTCATATCCTGGAAATTGTTTGCCACCCTGTCGAATGAAACTTATTCGCTCGTAATCTCAGCCACGGTCTGCGACACGAATGAATTGTCCGCAGAAAAATTCGAGAAATTTCCTTGTTTGTTTTGTCGTTTCAGAATGAAATCTGTAATTATCACTTGGACCTGCAAGATCAAGTCATATTAGATCTACACGAGGTAAAACGCCGATTTCCATCCGAGCGCCCGACATTTAATTAATTCCAACCAATATCTGGTCTGTTTGCGAAGTGATTTTTTTGTAATTTTTTTATATTATGAACGAGTTCGGGCTTCTCGTAATTTTTGTCTAATTTTTCAACGAGAAAAAAATAATGAATTGCTTTTTTTTTTAAGAATTAGGTACAGTCTCCAAATTATGTAATCGCAATCAAATCGTTCGCTGTTTTCCAATTTTACTTCGTAGAATCTTCCGTAACAAAAACTTAACGCTGCAAAGAATCGGGGAAAATTTCTCCAAAAAATCAATTCATTGCAAATTTTTCTTCATCCGCAAGTTGTGCAGCATTCATTTTACCACAAAATTTGCGGATAAATTGCAAAAAATTTTACGTCTATTTTCTTTCAATTTTCATTTTTTTTTTTTGTTGAAAAAAACCTAGTTCGCATTGGATAAATGGAATTATGACATTCGCTAGATTACCTTTTAACAAAGGTGGCAAACAAGTCCATAAAGTCCTGAAAGTACTAAAAAAAGATAAAAAGTCCAAAATATTCTTTAGAAAGTTCTAACAAACTGATTAACAATTCAACATAGAAACCGTTATAATTGTTTGGAATTATTACAAACCGTGTGTATTGTTTGACAACACTGCCTTAATTGAATTAATGCAATGTAGAAGTTGCCTTCGTTAAAAAAAGGATTGATCGAAAGACTGATGTTAATCTCGTGTATCGCATTAAACACAAAAACGACTAAAGAATAAAATAATGCATCCTAATAATCTTGCCTTGTGATATATATATTTATATATATATATATATATATATCACAAGGCAAGATTATTAGGAATTTAGGATATTAGGACTTTAGATTAAATTTTAGGACAATTTTAGGACTTGTTTAGATTAAATTTTAAGGCTATATCCTTATATCCTTAATATTAATCTACTTAAATAGCCTTAAAATTTAATCTAAAAAAGTCCTAAAATTGTCCTGAAGTTTAATCTAAAGTCCTAAATTTAAAATCGTGGAAACTGTTTGCCACCCCGTTGTAAATGTCAAAAAAAAACCTTTGCAAACTCTTTCTGTAGCTGTTTCAAGGGATGAGGAGCACGGAATTGGACGAGACCGGCAAGGGCCATCGCTCGAAGAGCCACCTGTGCAAGCCGCTGAATCCGACGAGGCTGATGGAAAGCCTGAGGAAGTCCAATGAGACTTACGAGGGGAACCGGCAGCACGACGCACACGAGTTTCTGGGATTCCTGCTCACCTGCCTGGAGAAGACGTTCCAGACTCACGAGCATTGGCTGGTGCAGCTTCAGTCCAGGACCGTGACGAGGCGGAACAAGAGTACGTCGGTCAGAGTATGGAACAAGTGGTTGGTCCGCGGGGGATTATTTTTCTGAAAAAAAAAAACGGATGTGAAAAACGTACGAAAGCGCGTAATTTTTTTGGGAGAAAAAAAAAATTTTTTTTCTTCATTAAAATTCTTGACCGAAATTTAGCCCATTAAATCAGTGGTCACCAACCTTTTTATCGTTGCGGACTGGTCAACGTTTGAAAATTTTACAGTGGCCCGCTGAGGGGGGGAAACGTTGATTGTTTACATTTTAGATTGTTTTGATTTAATAATTTTAATTTAATTGTATTTAAACTTGCCTTCAAAATGAAATACAGTTACACCAAAAAAT
>JAQIXS010004284.1:0-15512 GCA_034700785.1 Rossiulus vilnensis
TACCGCCCCTTGAGCGAACACGAAAATGTTTGCGGAAACAGTGAATGTTTGCTGAAAATGTTTCAGCAAACATGTTTTCGAGGAAACATGTGTCCAGAAACCATGTTTTCTGCAAATGTTTGCCAAGTGTGGACGGGGCTTAAGACTTGTGGGCAATTATCCCAGTTAGAGGTCCTCAGCCAGAGTCAGTCATAAACTGAAGTTGTGGCTATTAACACGCAATAATGCGTGTTACACGAATAGGTACATGTGATGCCTGATGGAGCTCACTTAGCACCCATTTCCGCCATGTAAGAAGCTGCTTTGGCAGAAACTGACATTATTTCAGGCGGGAAAGTTGAATATGGCCATATATGGGATTATCTAACAATGATAATATATGAGCCATTCATGGCTCAACTATGGTCATGCATGTCAAAAGTGTTACATGACTTACATTGATTGATAACGCCATTTATGGCTGAATGCATGGCCATGCATAAAAAATATTCGATTTTCGGCTTAAAGCAATCTCATTATTGCCCACTTCCCTTTAGCGAATGTAACTTACCTTATTATAAATAAAACTACAATTAAGATACGTTACTGCATTTTATTTTCTAAGTATGGACATATTGAACTATTTATGACATGTGTGGGCAGATGTGGATTTGATGGACTTGCATGAACGGTATATGGGCATGTATGGATATAAATGGGCATACAAGCATTTTATCATCTAGGTTCATTTTGTGGCCAATTTCAGGAATACACTGTAAGTCATACATGCATATGGCCCATATTTACGTTTTCCACCCAGGATGTATCCATTACGTCATGTCCATTCACCGTCCATCAAAAATGATTTAACACGTCGAGAAAACATGTGCTACTTGAATGGGTTTAGAATGGGTTTAGTATGCACATATACATATATATATATATATATATATGCATATGTGTATACACAACTATTTGATCAAGAACCTTAACTGATCTAATTATAGAGTACACGGATCTCACCATGAATTAAATGATAACCATACCATTAAGTGCAACACAATTCACTTGTAAGCATTATGTAAGGAAAATGTAGCTTGTGCGTAACACCTTGTAAATTGTAAATTTTGTGGTCACATAAAGAGCAAAATAAATGCTCGAAACGTCGTGATTCAACTAGAAATTTGGCTGTGTCTCCTTGTAAATTATTATGTACAATAGTTATTAGTCCATACTAAATTTCTGCAGATTCATCATAACTAGCATTTGCAAATTTGCCAGTCACCATGACAGCCAACCCTAAATCAACAGTACAGGCCCAAGGGCACCAACCTTGTGGCAATGATATTGATTTTGTTGATATAGGTCCGTACAGATAATTTTTCATGCATATTCATGAAGCTATGTTTGATAACCAAACATGGTCCTACAGTCATTTACCAATTCCTCATAACATCATGAGAAAAGGGTAAAGTAAATGAGATTCAAACTCCATGTAGATTTATCATCAGTGTAAGTCTGGTAAATCGTTGAAAATACAATGGATGAATGTCTTTGTCCACAGCTAAAAGATCCAATATGCCTCACATCATTCATAGCACATGCCTGAAGAACACATTCTAGCATAAGTAACAAATGCGTATGGCCACTTGGGTTACAAATTCTCGTGGCTACTAAGGTAAGTTGTGGCTAATTAAGAAAATGGCACATCAGTTAACTGATTTAGTAGTATTGCTTGCTACCGCAAAAGATCTTTCATATTGGCACGTTGCGCGTAACACATTTTCCTTGGTTATTTGAACTAAATTAAATAACATTTTTATTTATGGTATAGCTCTTCCTTATATATAATACTGCAAAACTGAATTTCGTGAGCTTCATAATAATGATACAGGTGGTTCCATGTTAGGCGGTTCAGGAAGCAAGGGACAGGTAGGTTAGGTTATTAAAACAAGATTATACTGAGCCTTAACCAATCATAGCAATTCAGCTTACGGCTATTCAGCCACGTCTTATCGGCGCCAATGCCCACCATTAGAAAATGAGTCATGGGACAGGAAAGTTTAATTGCACAATAAGCTCTTTCTTTCGATTGGTCCTTTCGAATTCCCAGTATATTCCTGTGTTAATCTGACTATAGCTGCATATGCATGTACAAGACAGCGAGAGACTAGCTATTTTTAGAAATCGTTTCAGGAAAAATTAGATGTGTAAGTTGTAATTTTGTATTCTCTGGCAGAGATAAAGTAGATGTAGTCCTATCAGTGCAGATGTTGATGTAACCCGTCCTTCTTCAGGAAAGACTTGGGCCGGAAGCTGCGGAAACTGAAATCCTTGCTTCATATTCAATTTTCTTTGATACAAGCCTTCCCAAAATCCTATTTAAGGCAGTTTATTCTACGTGGACAAACCTGCCATTGCTCCAGTTTCCAAGAATTGCATCTGGTGTCCAATGGCAACCTTTCCTGAACCACTTTGATGCTGCGGCAGGCTCATCAGTCCCATTGCAAATGTTTTGGGAAGGTTCCCAAAAAGTGATGGCCGAATGGTGATGCAGGGGAAGCTTTTTAATACGAGCACCATGTCTTGTTGCTCTTAAAGTAAACAGACAACGTTTTCAGAGGTAATGAAACAGGCATCTCATTGCCATTCATGGAAGATGGTGGGTGAGGGAAAAAACCCAAGCTGCGAAATAACCTTTTTGTTTTCCTTCACAGTAGCAGAAAAAGCCACCCATCCCCATTGTTGGATGTTGATGGAAATTTGGTGCTTCCCTGGCAGGAATCCTGGCAGAGCCTCTTCCATTCACTTTTTTGAGACAAACAGCATTGTTCGCTCGAATAGCTAACAGTTTAACGCCCACTTCGAAAGATCATGCCATCTACTGACGAGGTGGGCAAGGAACGGGTTTTCCTACGTAATCAGCTGCAATGCAAGATCCGGTTTGCAGAACTTTGACTTTTTTTAAAGTCATTGAATATCAGCTGTTTTTCCTCTCACGGCACCGGATTACTTGAATGATGCTTAAAGATTAACTGAAGATTAATGGGCAAAGATCACCAATGTCAAAATGCCTTTCACCTTGTGTGGCACTGGCACGTTGTTGAGAATGAGCAACTTTCAGTAAATTTATAATGAGAATTGTTCCAAAATTTTGGATCCATTTATTCTGCATTCCATTACGTTTCTTCGATTCTAAGTACTGACTTTACTGCTCTGGATGACCGGTTTCTCAGACCTTCTGCACATCCTGTAGAAAAATACCCATGAACAACGGATGAAGGTTAGACTTATAAGACACCCTGTAGAAAGCACTAAAAATGACGAAAAGCAATGAATGATGGTTTTAAGACCTAAAGCACTAAAATGCCTATGAGCAAAGAAATGATTGCTATCTTAGATTGTCTGGACATCGTGTTTAAGACACTACCAGGTAGCAAGCAGAAAAATACCCATGAGCAATGGTTGATTGGTTCCTAGGCATCCTGGACAACCTGTAGCACTAAAATAACCATGTGTAATGGATGATTAGTGCCAAAACTTCCTGCACACAATGTAGGAAGCGCTAACAAGCAGAAAATACCTGAATGCCTATTGATTAGGCATTTTTTGTATTAGTGCCTTCTACAGGGGGTCCAGAAGGTCTGCGTAGCCAATGAATGATTGATTTCCCAGACCTTGAGGACACCCTATAAGAAGCACTAACAAGCAGAAAAATACACATAGACACCCTACAGAAAACACAATCAGAAAAACAGCCATCAGCTTTGGGTGATTGCCATTCAGGTCTCATTGATGTCTTGTAGAATACAATAAAATGCCCATATTCAAAAGATGATTGGCATTCAGGTCTTCTGGGCACCCCGTAGAAGGCAACAAGAAAGCAGGAAAATACCCATGAGCAATGGATGTCATGGTTATCAGCAACAATGGACAACCACTTATTGAGCATTTATATTTAGCCATCCTTTCCACAAATAAATGGACTCGTACATGGTACCGATGTTTTCCTTATCCAAGAGAGACTCCATGAATGCATTTCCGGTATCAGAACGTCATTTTCACGCAGGAGGAAGTCAACAATCAATCTCGCAGTGCGCTACCATAATACAGTGTCTCCAGGGGAATTCCCTGCATAGCTTTGCAACTTTGGCAAGTGTCGTGGCACGTTCTAGTACGACTTTGCGACCGCATCAAGCGCACATTTGTTTACGACACCACGAAAACATGCAAAGCTTCCAAACAGGAAGTGGGTACAGGCTGGGGCAATGCCCTTCGGCTATTGTGCATCAACTGAATGCAATGGGGAGAGAGTGTGCCAGTTGGTGTTGCAAAACTGAACAATAAGCTAGCAGGCAAACACAAAACAAAAATGTCAAAAGGACTCAACAGCCACCAGAACATGTCAGGCTGCCAAATCAGCCAGATGTGTTTCAATGTCACCACATTCCGATATGAAAGAGTTATGGCCAGTGATGATGGCATGATATTCATATTGACCATTGACCACTTTTTGGGGATCCTGCCAAATTGTAGAAGCTCTCTGTATGTTGACCGCTGTAGTGTGCATAAATACTGTAAGTATGTGCATTCAGTTTAGGAATACAAGGAAACTTGCGAGAATTCCCTTTAAAGAGCACTTGGGTAACCATAATAAGTTGCGAATTGTTTCAACAAATTTGAAAACTTGTTTAGAATATAAGTACTATGCTGTAATTTGAAATAAAATGTTAATAAATTTAACATCGCACCATAATGCTTGTGAAAATGATGCAATTATGTGTAATTTTGGTATGGCATCAGCAGAATCAAATTTAAAAAAAAATTAGCTTAACAATAATATCATATTAAAAAAAGAAATTAATACATAGATTCAGTTATAGAATATGTACAGCCGAAACAAGTAAAAGTTACATTATATGTAATTTGTTAACGAAAGTGATGAGAATTTATATTGTTTTATATTGTTTGAACTTTCAACAATATTTAGCAGTATACCTGATGAATTTAAATTGGCAATCACAAGAAAACAAAAATAGAAATTACAAATTATGTTAGAAGCACCAGGATTGGTTGTTGTTTCGAAATCACTAGTTGAAATAGCTGAAAATGTTTAATGGATGCTGTTTTTATTACTGCTGCTGACATAATTCTGACTGCCAAAATGTTGTTATTGATGAATATTAATCACTGCATAAATATCATACATTAATAATGAGCAATCTGCATAATACGACATGTAATGGCAGGAAAGAAAGCTAAATTGGGACTTATTGCCAAGTCGAGTAAATAAAATCTAATAATGATGAAAATATTTTTCTTTCAAAATCCCACGCCAATCACAACTTTTCTTGGAGAGCTTTGGAGTGGAACTAAACTTATTGTTGAAGACATGGTCATTTCAAAAGCCGCCCATATCCATGAAACCCCGCCAAAGGCCTCTCATGATATAATCCTGAGATCTAAATTCCTCAATTTCTCCTTTTGTTTTAGGGCATCAGACATAAATGCAGATGAATAAACCTCGCCCAGAAACTCCTGTCTTCAGCCAATCCACGCAGAAATGATGGATTTGGAGATGATTTTGTTTTTAGCACTTTGCTAGGAGACCAGCTCCTCAAAGCAGGCACCTAGGAGACCATCAGCTAGTCTTTCTTACAGATGGGTCACTGGGTAATTGTGTTAGGGCAAAGAGCACATCGTGTGAGGGGAAGTCAGCACTTCCGCTTCAGCAACAGAGGCCGAGGGCCCAGAACATGAAAGGACGCTGTGCTGTCATGTGGTCTTCATCTCTTGGCAGCAGAAACTGCACCGCTCTAGATTTTCCCAATGAGCAGGTCTTTGTTTGTTCCTAGTCTTTTGCAAGCCAGTTATTGTGCCAACAAATCCATAAATGCTTACATTTGAGAAAATAAAAATGCAGTTGCAGGGAATAAATACGATCGTACATTAAAAGCCAACGTTTTCCCTGGTGGAAAACGATTCCTTTTATTTTTAATGGTTTGCTATGGATCTAATAGGCAAAGTTTGGAAAATTCACAAAATTATAATTTTTCGCAGCATGGGCAATTTTTGTTTATTTATTTCATTGAAACTATTTATTTCGTTTATTTGTTCTTTGAACGCCAACATTTTCACTGGGGAAAAAACATTGATGTTATTTTCAATGGTTCCATAAGGCAAAGTTTGGGAATTTTACAATAGATTTTTTTCTGCAAAATTGGCATTTCTTGGCTAATTTATTTATTTTTAATTTTTGTTGTTGTAAACAGCATGCACGATTACGTGCTCCCAAAATAACTGCACATTCCTCAAATGGAAAAAGTTGAATATGGCCATATGTAAAACTACATAAGCCATAACTGGCCATTTATTGGCCACATTGACATGTAAATCACTGAATAAATGGCCACATATAGAAAATTTATTATATGACTATTGAATAAAACCATACATGGCTGCATCCTTTAAACAAATTAATGCATGCTAATATACATGTAAATAACAATTAAACTTTATTATACGTTACTTAACGTTATCCTCCAGGTATTGACATATTGTGATATATACAGTGCATATGGCCATATCTGTAAATATGCTGACATATGCATACGGTCATGCATGAATGTGACAATGTAAAACCAAACATGGATGTACATACTGTATATAAACTCATTTGGATATTTATGGGCATGCATGGATTTTATAGACATTTAGAAATGGTATATGGGATATATGGAATGATCACCCTGGTGAATAGATCAGTACATGATTATTCATTTATATCACTAGATATATTGATATTTTTGATTATTGGCATCAGTATGCTTAGTAAAATCATGATAATTTTAAAGTGATATCAATATATATATATATATTGACAGTGTTTTTGGACTACTAATATCAGCAGGCTTTTTGACCTCACTAAACGTTTTACTAATATTATCATATACAAGTATCAATATATTTGTACAGAGGTAAGACATACAGCTGAATGTCCATTTGTGGTCAATTTCTGCTCTAACCATATATGGAAAAGCTATACATGTATATATATGGCCCATATTTGATTTTTTTTAACACGGGTGTAGTAAAATAATTGACTTCTACAGGGCCGTTTCTAAACAATTAATAAAAACGATTTCCCGCAATGCAATAAACAGTTTACATAAATTTGCTTTTTCATCGAATAAAACATAATATATCGGCATAAATTGCATCATAAAATAATTGACTTGAAAATCCCGATAAACTGACTTTCATAGGACAATAACTTAACAGCATAACGTGCATAAAAAACAATTTTTAGCGAAAAACATTTCGTTAATAAGTCCAAGGTACACTCACCGATGCTTTTCCAGGACAATTCCACGGGTTGACAAAGGAACATTGAGATTTTATAAGGGGCAATTTACGTCAATAAATAATAAGCTTCCGATAAAAGTCAATTTATCCACGAATAAATGCCACTGCGAAATTTAACACGTGACTGGCAATTAAATTGCACGCAGTGCAACGAAAAATATTGGCAAATTTCCTCACAAATAATTCGTTTATTTCTAAATGTTTTCGTACGAAAACGATGACTATTAATCCTTATTTATGACTGAATATTTCAATGCATTTCGCCTAGTCATATTCATAGACGTTTTTATAGAAGATTGGATAAAATCCATAGTTTTTTACTAAAAAGGTTATACGGCTTTACGCTTAATAATGAATATTTGTTAAATCCGTTTTTTAAATCCTCACTTGGGATTAAATATGTAATTGATAAACTGCTCTACGTATTTATTCCATTCACATGTAATATTCATGAACAATATTTATACAGAAAAATGGCGTCAGTTTTTCGTTTTCGCAGTCAAAATGGCATCAGCTTTCGATCATTATTATAGTCAAAATGACATCAAGTTAGTCATTATTGATATCAAAATGAAGTCAGTTTTAGATCTTCTTAACAGTGCAAATCACGTCAGTTTTAGGTCTTCTTCGTAGTAAAAATAACATCAGTTTTCGGTTTTCGCAGTCAAGATAGCATCAGTTTTCAATCATTATTGTAGTCAAAATGGCATCAAGAAGTCTTGCAGTCGAAATGACGTCAAGCTACAGTCATCATTGCAGTCAAAATGACGCCAGCGTTAAGGCTTTAGGTCATTTTTGTAGTCAAATAACGTCCTTTTACGGTCTTAAGACAAAATGGCGACAAATATACGCCATTTTCTCAGTTAAAATAACGATAGTTTTTGGGTATTATATATATATACTTATTGCATTCAAAATGACTTTAGTTTATTGTCATTAATGTCGTCAAAATTACGTCCGATTTAGGCCATTTTTATCATCAAAATGACGTCTGTTTTTGTATTCAAAAATAGTATGCGTTTTTGGTCTTTCTTGTATTCAAAATGAAGTCAGTTTTCTGTCGTTTACATTTTAATAGTCAAAATGACGCCAGCGCTGAGTCTTTAAGTGATTTTGCAGTGAAAATAACATCAGTATTTGATCTTTCTGTAGTCAAATTGTGTTTGTCCACAATAAGTTCAGCTACATCAGCCTACATGTAGTCCTTGGAAAGCTCCTTAGTTTTAGTGCATATCAAGGAAAAATGGAAATTTCTATTGTCGTCCAACTTTGCCAACCGGATATGACCGCACTGACACATGTCGCCACAATGGCTGCCAGTGAGAAGTGCCAAAGGAGGACAGGAGACTGGGATTAGCTGAGGCAATCGAAATGCAAAACGTTTTATCCCTTAATAAACGCGTGTTCTCGCAATTCTACAGAAATCAACTTCTGGAAATTGGCATTCCTGGGCATGTCTACAAACCTTGTTTGGCCGAGATTTCCGGGCATCCGAATGCCGGTCACGAACAGCGAATCTGCGATGCAAATCACTAACCTTCCAAAACTGGCTCCAAACCCAACCGGATGTTCCATTTGGTCAGCTGCTTCCAGGGGTAGGTCATTAAAATCCACTAATATTTAGCTGTGATTCAAACTATCTATGTATACTTAAATCCCACGTGATTGAAGAACATATTCAATGTAGCTTGATATAATTAAGAAATAAAACTGAAAAAAAATTGGTTATTTGGACAACTTCTTTGCTGACAGTAGAACACTAGAGTATAAAATTCGCCACATTTTTGACAAAAACCAATTTGTGGAAACGTGTACAATTTTGCATGGGTTTCGAGCAGTTGCCAGAGTAAATACATTTGTGCATGTTTAAGTGAAATATTCACTGCCCAGTGAATTGTTTATTGATTTTCTTGAACTATCCAAAAAAAATCAATGGTCCTAGTGGTCATTTAATATGTAATGACTTAATGTAGACATAAGAATATCGTTACATCATCAGTTACACCTTGATAAAGAAAAGCAAAAGAGGTGTTCTTGCCAACCATTTCAGTTCAAAACATGACAAAATTCACACTTGAAGACATCTGAAGACATGATAGACCTCGAAATGGTAACTTTGCAGTTAAAAATCAATTACCTGTAGCTAATCCAATGACCTCAATGTCCTGTGAAAAGCATACATTCGCAACCATCATCAGCTACAATTCACTGCCAGTTGTAAGCGAAGAGCAGTGAGAAAACACATGATGCACATGTTTTACATATTAACGACACGTAAACACCATGCACATATCGCTCCGAAGTAAATAAATTATTGACCTAAAGCTAATTTAATGAGCGAATATCATTTACGAAGCCTGCATCTGTTACCATTATCAGTTACAATACACTACCTGTGGATAGTTTGAGAAAAGTACGTGAACAGTAGATCAGCATGGTAGTAGCGTTCCTAACAATATCATAGCTCAAAACATGTCCAAAACACATGATGGATATGGTTTTCACCTTGATGACTTGTCAATGCTTTTTACTCATTACTCCAAGCTCAAAAAATGCAATAACATTAGTGCTAGGTTATCGATTTTACTGACCGAATTGTCCTGTGGGCATCTTAAGCACTCAACCAACACCAGCCTGAAGACACTGCCTGAGACAAACTTGTCAAAAACATGTTTTACAAGTGCAATACACGTAACATCCTGGCACCCTGTATAACTAGAGTGGGCAGATTCAGAAGAAAATCTGCAAAACCACATCAAGGCCGCAAGGCCGACATCAGGCCGGAAATTAGCAAGAGCTTTCATGTGGTCATTAGCCAGAAAACGGCAGGAAGCAACCGGATCAGCTGTTGCTCAAAGATGGCATCAGGGAAAAAGTGCGGCCAGCGCAGCTGGTGGTCACGTGGGTCAAAATCGATTAGCTGACATTAGCAAAATGCTAATTAATGACGTCATCAATGCCTTTTTCCATATTCTTGTTACTTGGTTTTCATTAACGATTTTTGCTATCATTTTAAGTCACACTTTCAACTTTAAATGAGATTCCAATTTTATCTTAATATCTTATTTTAAGTTATACCTGTATATCTATATTTTATCCACAAAGCAATATTAACCTTGATTAAGGTTAATAGGTGATACAGGACAGCAAACTGAGAACACTTACAATGTACATGAAGAACTTTACGCTTTAAACTAGCCCTTGCGTGTAAACCAATTTGAAGCAAATACAAAACACAAACTACCTAATATTACTTAACTACATTTGGCGAACACGTGTTCTGGACAGAAATTTGCCCCTAAAAATACCTATTCTCCTCTTACTATCCTCCATTGTACCTTCAAGCACATGTTCTTACCCAACCGTTCCCATCTCTTCTTATCTGATAATCCTACCTCTCTCACAATATTAGGTGTTCTTTACAAAAATACCCTTTAAATCATGTGTTCTTGACAGACATTCCTTTCAAAATAATCTGTTCTTTTCTGACAATCCTATCACTCCCCTCAAAATCAGGTGCTGTTGACAGAAATACCCTTAAAATCATGTTCTTGACAGATGGCCATTTTAAAATTCTTTGTTGTTTTCTGACATTCATCTCCTCTCCCACTAAAGGTGTATGAAATCGTGTTCCTAAAATGAATCCTAGCTGTCTGTTCTTTTGTAACAATACTCTCTTACCATGAAATCAAGTGTTCTTGGCAGAAATCATCCTTAAAATAACCTGTTTTTTCCCACAATCAAATCGTGTTCTTAACATAAATCCTCCCGTTATGACAATCCTTCCCTGCCTCTTAAAACCAGGTGGTCTTGACGGATACCCTTTCTAAAATAACCTGTTCTCCTTTACATATTTAAAAAATCGTGTTCCCAATCCCACTTTCCCTTCCCCTAATTCCCCTTAAAAATAATCACCTGTTCTTTAACGATACTCCTTGCCTTCCCCTCAAAATCTCTTAACATCATCTGTTCTTTTCTGACAATCCTTTCATCCCCATAAACCTGTTCTAAAATAACCTGTTCTCCTTTACATATTTAAAAAATCGTGTTCCCAATCCCACTTTCCCTTCCCTAAATTACCCATTAAAAATAATCACCTGTTCTTTACCGACTGTCCTTGCCTTCCCCTCAAAATCTCTTAACATCATCTGTTCTTTTCTGACAATCCTTTCATCCCCATAAACAAAATTATCAGTCGTTTCACTACTTCTCCTATTACCACCGTCAGTACTGCTCCAATATGTTTAGAAATGTCCAGAAGTTAACATAACCCAAAAGAGAGCCAATGGCGTAGATAATTTTTTGGGCTGACGAGGGTTCAGTGAAAAAGCTGTTGAAGACGGACTTTGCCATGACCTTGATTTTTTTTTCTCAAAAACAAACTTCAATGTGTCAATCAGACTTTGTCAATCAAAACCTCACAATGAAATCTTATGTACGCGGGCAGAGCATTAATTCTGCACATGCCTTAAGAAATTTCGCCATTTCGCAACTTTTTTGCCAAGAATGATGAAGTTGTTGGAACAACGGCTTTTCCAACCGGAAGAGCCCGATCGATGGAAAAGAACCACATGTTGTGAAACCGAATAACAGACACCCAAGTAACCCGATAGCACGCATCATTTCCATCCCTTGGCGGCTTTAAGTTTCCGCTGAGAAAACAAAAACAAAAACAACATTGCTTGTGCATGACTTATGTCAACGTCTTTCACGGTTACCATGCAGATTACGTCCCAAGATTCATCTTACAGTCAAAAACACTTGGATCCTGGTGACAAAAATAAACCCCTCATGCCCTATTTTAGATTAAAACCAAGGATCTTTCAAAAGCATCCAAAATCACTACTTATTATTGCACTTCATACGTTGGCCACGCTTGACCTTAATACTTTGGCCACGCTTGACCTTAATACTTTGGCCACCTACACTTTATACATTGACCATGCTTATCCTTTATACGTTGGCCGATTATCCTTTGCACTTTGGCCCCTTACCCCTTTATAAGTTGGCCACCTACATCTTATACTTTGGCCACGCTTACCCTTTATATGTTGGCCACCTACCTTTTATACATCGGCCATTTACTTATACTATTTCAGTACATCAGTACATCTGTACAGGTATCAGTATACAACTGTACTGGTATCAGTATGGTTTATACAGATATCAGTATGTCTGTACTAATATCAGTACAATTTGTATACTGGTCGATATTGATCTTTCCACCAGGGTGCTCAAAAACCCTAATTTTTCTATAAAAAAATTGTATAACTAACTGTCACCCCGTAACCAATCATCACAAACCAAGACATTCTCAATTTTTTTAAAAACGGTAATACAAGGAAAACATTCCAAAATAAGCAAGAAAAACAAGTTTAATCCCATAAAGAAACCTAAACCCAAAATTCTTCAAAACCTTCAAGTAAATTATTTATAGGAGGAGGAGGTGGAGGAAAGGAGAACATAAATTTAAAAAATAAAAAAAGACAGGGAGAACTACCGAATGGGATTTCCCACAATTAATTTTCCAATAAAAACACTAAATTAACCATCTCTAACTAACAGGAAAATTAATTAACTGAAATAAATTAGTGCGATACCAAAATTACAGGAAAAAGGTAAGAAAATTAACAAAACTAACATAATAAACACTACTCAAAGACAAAACGCATCAAGAACACCTACAGTTGACACGTTCAAACATGTCCCAGACATGGATCCCGTCCCAGGAAAACAACCCATCACAAACCCAAACTTCTTAAAACCTTGAATAAAATAATTTCCCAAACCACCAGGGTAAATTACCCAATGGTTTCCCCAAAATCAATTTTCCAATAAAGACACGAATCATCTCCAACTAAAAGGAAAATAGATTTAAAATAAATATAAGCTCGCTAAATAAAACCATTGGAAAATGTTAAGAAAAATATCGAAATTTACAGAAAAACCTTACACAATTACATTTTCCATACTGATGAAAACCACCCAAAGGCGTTCCCCAAAACCAATTTTCAAATAAAAACAAAATAAATCCTCTTCAACTAACGGAAAAATTAACATACAAAAAAATACACAAGCCCCATAAATCCAAATTTACATAAAAAATTACACAAATAAGTTTTCTTTTTACAAAAACTTCTTCATAAACAATTCACATAAATAATTCTTCGATCTAACCGAAACATCGCATTTAACCTTGTTTTATGTCATTCCATGGCCTTGATAGAAGTACTCGTCCCCATTCAGCGTTTCCAAAAATTTCATATAGATTATTGGATTTTGTTCAAAACTGCACGCATGGATATAATGGATATTCATGACCGCAAACAGCCAAAAAGACAACAAATGATTTCTGTGTTGGTCCTTGGAACAGAGTACAGGATGGTGAGGAATTGTTGCCACTATTTTTTCCCCCAAAAACTAAGGTTCACCTTCCGAATGTTTTAGAAAAATTAATTAGGATTGCGGCACTTACACTGCATAAAATTTCATGAAATTAGCCGTACTGAGAAGGCCGTTACTGAGAAATATAACATTCCTCTGTTAACGACTAGATAATAAAAATATTCAAAGTTTCTTACAAAATTTCAATATAAAAGTCCGAATGCACGTACGCAATCCCCAACAAGACGAGCTAACTATTTCAAAGTCCAGTAGAACGTTCTAATCTCTTGCATAAAACCGCCAAAGGGCAAGTGCAAATTTGCAAAAATGTGCATGCCATTGTGTGAATTTTTTTAAATGAATTATTTCAGAGGCACGTATGAACTAACAAAAAAACGGCTAGACAGTTACCAACTGTCCTGCCCACTGTCTTGACGAGCATAGAACGCTTCCTTTCTCAGGCCTCTCCCCAAAACATTGTGCAAGACTGACTTACAAGAAAGGCAACTGGGCACTATCTATGGCTAGACGGTTACCAACTCAGCAAATATCTTGTTTAGGTACTGTCTTGACCGGCATGATATTATTACTCCAAAAATGCTAAACCAGTGTTTTAGCTTCCCTGTCATTTTTAGAACTGTCAATACGTTTCAAGAAGAGAAAAAGGCAGTTTGATGTCAAGGGCTCGAGTGGGCAGTGCAGTTGGTGACTCTGGTCACAGACAGTGCCACATCGAACTGTCACCTAGGCTCTAACTATCCCAAAAACTCATGCCAAACTGACTTTCAAGAAACTAACTGGACAGCATATGTGGCTAGAAGGTTATACCTACAGTACTGTCTTCATACGCATTAAAATTGTAGCAAGTGGGTTCCGTCATCCCAAAACCAATACATTCCGTGACATTCCCAAAGTTGATCAGTGACGACCTTAGTCTTAAAACCGTCACAAAACGCTATACTACATGCACATGTATATCCCAAACTATCATTCTAGACCAGCGTTTTATAGCTTTTCCATCAATGCAAATGTTCGAAATGTCAATAACTTTCAAACAGAAAAAAAACGACAACAATTGCGCAGTGTCTGCGGCCAGACAGTAACCAGCTGTTCTGCCTTTTGGAGCCCAACTGTCTCGACTCTATACCCCAACAATACTTTCAAGACCAATGTTTAAAAACTTTCTCCAAGCGGCCCATACTCCAACTGTCCCCCAAAAAGTCAGGCTAGGAAGCGCGGGAGACGGCACTCACCCGTCCGGCGAATCCATGTCCTGGCCCGCGGCATAAGTCGAGTAACTCCGGCAGAGTCCGTTCCCTGCTCGTCCGGTAAAAGAGCGAGAAAGCGGCGTGCGCGGCACCGGCGTCCCGAGCGCCTAAATCCCGGACGAAGGAGAGAGCATCGCGGCGGCCTGTCCGACCGACTGAAGCGCGGATGTGGCAGCGGACTCTGCCGCCAGACGCCCCCGCCGCCCCATTAGACTCTTCCGCCCGACGCCGGTGTCGGACTCCGTGCTCGAACATGTGCGAGGCTCCATCCACGTGACTCGGGCCGGGCCAGGGCGGACGGGGCGCCCTCTGGCGGCGGAGGCGCGAGACGCGTGCGGCTTCGGGAGCATGCTCACATTTTGTAAATTCCGTCATCAGGTAGGGGGAGGGTGGGTGTTTGATGTATGGTAACAAGGAGGAGGGAGGGTTTGATGTACAGTTACATGTGGTTACAAGGTGGAGGATGGGTGTTTGATGCATGGTTACATGTGGTTACAAGTGGGGGGTTGATGTTAA
>JAQIXS010004285.1:0-15552 GCA_034700785.1 Rossiulus vilnensis
TAACGGCCACCTCCAAATAACGGACAAAAGGTCCGGTCCCGCGAGTGTCCGGTATTCGGAGGTTTCACTGTATTTTGGATTAACACGTGGCATACGAATACGTGCACATTGGCATCGATTTGCATGACAATGTTTGTAAACAATCAAGTGTGGTGGTGTCACGGCGTCGAATGACTCGTGGAAACACTGTCATGACAACATATGGTTTCATTGTTCACTAAGTCAGATGGCACGACTTTCTCACGTGATTATCCACCTTCAAAATTACAACGTCCACAAATTACCAAAAAATGCGGCCCCGCCCCCTGACGTTCTAAGCATTTCCCACTCAAGGAAAGTACAATTTGGCATTTGACCCCGGCGCGACGTTAGTTTTCCTCGATCCGGCCGCGCGTCTCTATCAGCGTCCGCTTTCCCAAATGCGGGATTTTAAGTAGGTGAAGAAGCGCAGGAGAAAGTTTATATTTAGAAATTGGATGCGAGAAGAGATGCTTGATGCTATTTTCGACATCCCAGTTTGACGCCATCGTCTTCGTCGCCATTTTTTTTCGCTATTCCAGTGAGCCCGAGTTGAATAACAAAACGTTAAAACTATACGCAGTGAGATCGCGGGTTAAAACGTTTGCAATCTTGAAACTCTCTTCTAATTATGCTAATTTAGGGCGGAATATGCGCCCTTAGTGACCGCGCTTGTTTCTGATAAGAAATACCAGACCTCTTCAATCACCAGCCACGAAGAATAGCCTTCCAGGACGATTTGTTTGAAACATGGAACTACCGGCTTATCGTACGATGCGCTCCGGAAGCGGATTCAGTATAGGGAGTGAGGTAAGAGGAACATTGGAATTTGAAATTTTTAGGGATTTTTCTCACTTTTCGCCGGGCTCGCGTGACACCTGATTGAATTAGTCTTCTTGAGGGGTTTCTCCAGAGCACTGAAAGCGGTGACATTTCAGACCATGGTCGGAAACACGTTCAAGAAGCATCAAGCCGAAGGGCTAACATCTCTTGAAAATTGTGTAACCTACATCTTACTGTGGAGTTCAGGGACTTCAAGAACTTCAGCCTGACCGCACAGATTTCAATGACTACAGTGAGACTTAATTGACTTAAATGAGATTCCAAGGATTTCAAGAGATTGTAGTCCCATTGAAATACCTCGCAGTCGTTGAAGTCTCATTGCAGTCCTTGAAGTCTCATTGCAGTCCTTGAAGTCTCATTGTAGTCCTTGAAGTCTCATTGTAGTCCTTGAAGTCTAATTGTAGTCCTTGAAGTCTAATTGTAGTCCTTGACGTGTCATTGAAGTGCTTGAATTCTCATTGAACTTGTAATCATTATTCGTGTGCTCGTATATTGTTTTAAACAAATTGTGAAATTTACGCCACTCATGGAGTCTCCAATCCTAAATTTTGGTTTTTCAGACGGATTTTTAGCGCCAGCATTGGCTCTAATACTCATTAGTACGAGCCGTACAGTATGTTTCGATTGTTTAAAATTTGCAAACAGAAAAGCGAGTACAATTAGCAAATCAGACTATGAAATTGTGCTTCCAATCCGTTATGTCCCCCTTACTTAAGGAATTTCACTGACTTCTATGGCACTTCAATGATTTCAATAGGACTTGAATGATTTCAGTGGGGCTTCAAAGACATCAACCAACATGAATGCCTGACTTCACAACTTACTGTTAATACTGTACGTGGTATCAGTATGCCACTGAGCTATCCTGACGGTAAAAACGCGCAAACGACTGCCATTTAACGACTGCAGCTAAAATAGTCCTCAAATTCAGTGTTGACTATATCTAGTTTCTGGAATACATTAAATTTGCCCCTCAGAATGCCTGTCTTTGTGATCAGCAATCCTACACTCCCTCAAAAAACATGGTTTTATTATCATAGTTTTTTTTCCAGAATGATTTTGAAAATAATTTTAAATTAGAAAGAGACCGCCATTGAAGAATTTTTTTGCAAATGGAATGCCAATGGAAATTAAAAGTTTTTTCCAAAAGGACCAGAAATAATTAATTTTAAAATTTTCGTTGTAATATTCACTGATAATTTGATGATTGGAAATAACAAGAAAGTTTTTTTTAAAAACGAGGTCGCCAATAGGGCCGAATGCATTTTATTAGACGTTTATTTTGCGAAATATGAGCAATTCTATTTTCGCCGTAGGTAATTTAAAATCATAACAATGTATAATGGACTACACTAATTGCGCACTTTTTTGATTTTTTTTAAGTGAAAGGCGTTGTTATGATCACCTACAATACGTCAAACCCAAAAAGAAATTCCCCTCTTTAAATATACCTGTTAAGAAAGAACCGAGGGCAAAGGTTGGATTTCCTCCTCAATTGATACTCACCGGAAATATATATTTTTTGAATGTTCGAAAAATGTGCCACTGTATTTATTTATGAATATTGAAACCGCCTCCACAGGGTCTCTGTAAGGTCATTACATCTAATCAGGAGTAGCCTGGCATTTTTTACAAGCGAACAGTGTCATTAGCAATGGAAAACATGAACTGACTTTGCGTCTACATTGTAAAACTTTGAACAAATTCCAGATCACAGAAGCGTTGCACTAAATTCGCATTTGGTGTGCACGTCATGCTTTCAATGCACGTCATGCTTTCAAGGTGCATAACATTGATTTGGGATGTGAAACTTTAAAATTGCCTATGACGGCGCCACCATCGCGTCGCCTTGGTGTTGTTCTCTGCTCTCGCATATTCTGACTTGGCAGTTTTGCCAAACCCGTCCGTCCATTTTTTTAAAAAAATTCCATTTGCGGTCGTCCAGAATACGTCTATCAAACTGCCGACATTTTGACGTCGTCCCTCCCCCGTTTCTCCTCCTCCTCCTCATCTAGATTTTCACCTTAAGTCCATAACCCCAAATTCAACAACCCTTACTCCGTATAGTGCTACTGAAGTACAATTGTTTTTGTAATTATTTGAGGCCAAAGGACTGCCAAAGCACTAAAATTGTCCATATATGAGTTGTCATATATTTCAGGGCTTTTTCTGTTTTTTTGTTCGACAAAAGCAAGAAAGGCTTTCCATACCCAGCGGACTAAGTTGCATGCACCGTAAACCTGAAATGATCTGTTTCTGTCAGCCAATGGAATATATGGAATTATGGCAGGTCAGTTGCCTTTACAGCTTGGTGGAGTCAGGCGGAAAAATTAACAGTTAAGGTCTCAATTTCCATATTAAATGAACTTAAATGAAGTATTTCAGGGCATTCGACTTGATAATTAATCAACAGTGGCGCATCCAGGGGGTGGGCATCGGGACACGTGTTTCCCCCCTCCCCCCCGCTCCAAGACGGCCAAAAGCAGTCCATGACTTCATACTTGATCAATGAAATTTCCTTGCTTAAATGGCCTTATTTTACTATTATTTTTAATCCACTTTTTCAAAATGTTTGCCTACGATGTTTCTTTTAATAATGGCAAATATTTATAGTGTTGAGGCTAAAATCGCGGATATGAAACCCAAGTTTTCCAAATTTACGACTACGGCGTTTTTTTAAATTAGGAAATTTCCCAGAATTTTTTTATTAAATTGCAAAGTAAAATACCGTATTTGTAACCCAATTTTTCAAAATTTTCGCCTACTGCGTCCATAAGAAATAGGAAAAATGAATTTGGTGCCTCTTCCTTCCCCCCCCTTCCCTTCCCTAAGTAGGTCCTGGGTGCATCACTGTTAATCAATAATACAGTTAATTAAAAATGACGTCATTTCAAGACAGGTCGTGGTTAATATAAAAGATTGAAGAGAAGAGGTTCATGTAGATAAAAGGCTAACGTTTGAAAAATTGGCTTGGAATGAGTGATCTTTATTCACAGGTTTCTGAGTTTTCTAAACCCCATAAGCCTGCTCTAGTCTCATGATCATACAATTTTTATGAACACTCGCTATTTTAACCTGTGACTTCCCCCCACCCCTTCCCCATCGTTTTTCCTCATTCGTCCATTTGGGCGCCTGTGATTAATTAACGTCAAGTTACCATTGATTGGCTCTTAATGCCTTTGGCGGGCGTTCTGAAGCTATGTAAAATGTCATAAGCGCTATTTATAAAATTAATGCGAAGTTTTTAATGATGTTAAATGTTTATTCGTTTTGGAAGATTAATGAAGGGTACAGCGGCTGACGAAACTGACATTACTCGGCGTTTCCTATCGTTTGCCATGATGAACCAAATAACGAATAGTCAGTCTAATTGGGATTCGTCAATAAACGTCCACGTTATGGAGTCATCGTTGGTTTAGTTCCAATGTTTCTTAGCAATTCAGGAATTTCCGAGAGTAAATCATTGAATTAAGCCAGGAGGTTCATGCGAGAAAGTGCGTGCGATTTAGCACACTTATGTTAGGAATGTATTCACATGCATTACGTATCGTGCATTTTTGCTTCAAATACTTAGTATAATTACTACATGTATTTGTTTCCCTCAATGTAGAATTTGTCGTCCACCAGGGTCTCAGCTTTGGAATGTCCCATTTATTCATAAAGCAAATTAAGAAATTTTCTATCAACAAATTTCTACTGATTAAAAGGCAGTATAGTGTAATGAGTTGAACTGAAATTCTTCAGTAAATGTTTGTAGAGAAACAGTGGCTACATAAAATCCATAATTTGTGATATTTTTCTTAAGTTTGCCAATCGCATTACCTTTATGATTATAAAAAACTTTTACATGAAACATTTATCATGAGACCTGGCAGACTTAATGCAACTTGCAAGGTTTCGCTGATGTATAGCTGATCGCAAAGGGTAATGAGGCAAAATATTATCGATTTGTACACTATATTGTGTGGCGAATTTTACTTCCCAATTGCGGCAAGTGTGGCTACACTGAACAGAACATTGTAGGTTGTGTAACATGTACGCACTCACAGCGGTTAGAGAAGGGCGCACCAGAGGCGGTGCGAGCAGGGTATACCCAGAAAGCAACGGGGTTTAGAGTATATAAAGGGAAGTTTTACAGAAAAAAAATCAGCTCACTAGAAATGCAGCTCCAACCAAGCCTCAAATCGAAAGTGGGAATTTCTAAAATAAACATTTTCCTAAGTCAGGATTGTAATGTGCACCGTTGTGCGTTTATTGATGTTAATGTTCTTAATCGTTTACAGTTTATTAATAAATAAGTTATCATAACCTATTCGAAAGTGTCGTGTCCATATCTCCGGGAAAACTCTTTCGAATCACCTAACAACCAATTCCAGCCGAACCCGAGTGGCCGCTCTGACTTTCACCTACAGGGGAGTAGGGAATCGATCGAGAGGCGATCGTGCTAGAGCCTTTCTTGGCTCGAGTGGATGAACGATCAGCTCTCGAGCGACTACCTTCTTGAACGCATGAGGGATTCGTGAGCTAACCGAACACTTCCCTCATACACAGTATTTGCCCAACACTGTGCTAACATAACTGCAAAAATGTCTTCACAACTAACCTTAGCTAAATGCTTCATGTTTAAACGAAGGATTAAACAAATTGAGCAATTATAGTTAATGACCGCGATCTTAATTGTTCGTACGTTGATTCAACCGAACTGAAATTCATATATGAAGGGCGCCAGACCCCACAATATAAACTTTTTTTCGCGCAAAACGTAAGAGCGATTCCCTACCTGCTACAGCAATGAGGAAGCAATTGTGACACCCCTTGGCCTTGTGGAGTGAAAATGCTTTACCTCCCATAGAACATAATGCTTAATGTGAAATTCATTTTGTAGAAGTCAATACTTAAATGTTTCTTGACTAAATGTAGAGGGCAAAAAACATTTAAACACTAAGACCTGCAGATATCCAAAGGGAAAATAATAAAAATCACCCAAACAAATAGTGCCGTGGGCGAAGGGGGGTTTTGGGGGTGAAAATCCCCCTCCTGATAAAAAAATACCAAAATGACCATAGAAACCACCAAAATTGTTGGAATTTTGATCAAACCTCAACACGAATAACCCCCTCTTCCCCCTTGACAGCAAACGTTGGTGAAGTGGACTCAAAGGTTATTCAATTTGGCCATTAAAAGCATGTCAGTGCTCCTAACAACATGTTTCAGAAGTGAGTATTAAAATCTGGACGCCGAAATGAAGTAATGTATTCAATACGTTGCTGTCCTACTTGCTACAAGAGAAGAGGGTGTTTTAAACATTTTTATGCGATGTCATACGTGTGGCACATATGACTTTTTGGTAAAATTCCGACAAAAACGCACGTTTTTCACTAATTTGTCGTTTGTTTTTGTAATTAATCATCAGGTTTATAACGTCTAAACTTGCTGTCGTTTGAACGGAATCAGAATAGTGATATCTAGCCTATATTGTTCACGAAACTATCCAGTTTTTTCCCCCTCTCCTTTCAGGTGATTTTTTGGCGCTTGATAAGTTATGGTATGACACCCTATATACATGTACATGTAGTACTGACAGTAATGTCAACCGTGGTGCATAGGCCTACATGTATATAGAAGAATATATTATAATGTACATGTAGGTGCCACTTATGTAAAATGTGGAAGAATGATGCAGATAAAAAAGTAATACAACACCTTGTACATGTATATTTAAATGCATAACCGCTGATTGGCAGCTACCGGAAATAGGTCTGTGCACTGGAGAGCAAAAACAGCAGGGGGCAACTACATATGGTAATAGAGGGCGTTTCCAAAAGTCTGGCCGGCATCAATTTCATTTACAAATACGAGTTAACAGATGAATCGATGCTTACCTTTAACCTTATCATCCGCCAACGAGATGTTTTGGGCGTCTCATTATAATTATGCGAGACGACGATGACTAGGCCTGTTAGCGTAATTTCTATTCTGTTGTTGGCTTTTTATTGGGGGAGGGGCGAATTATCACAATCGTTTGTTTCGAGTTTCTTAACCCTTTAGTATCCAAATATTTTCGCCCACGTGCGTCTGTTTATCAACAAACAAAACGGGCCAACGGTGGCACTCCTTTAATATCGTTCTACTGGTTCTGTGGACGTTGAATCTCCTACACTGCCCAAAATGTGGGTATGTGATCGCTGAAAGTACAAGTCACGATCACAATTACAAAAAAGTACGGACGAAAGATTAAGAATGCATTTGGAGTTTTTCATGTATACATGTCAATTTTTCTTTTTATACATTTTTCTGCATTGCCTTTTACGTGCTAAAAGCAATATAGGCCTACCTGAGATGCTGATGCTTGTTATAATTGTAGGTTAACCAGGAAACGGTGGAGGACAGGTTCGTGCCCAACTACTGGGAGGCAATTTTGAAACACTTTTTTTGCAGATTTTCTGCTATCTGAAGGATTATAGGCCACCTCCTGGTGGAGGCATTCGTCATAAATGCTACCTCTTCTACTTCAATCTAACCAAATGTCATTGGTAAGAACGTCATGCCATTTATTTGCTGGTTCTGTTGAATCTGATTTAATCAGAAATAACGAGGAAGGTAGTCATATGTAGCTGACTCGTTTTTAATTGTTATCTTTTAGAAGTTTTACACGCGTATATTTGCATTGTACGACGCTTTTCACGCAAAGTTGTATTGCTTGATGGTGCAACTTCCTGTAGGACAAATCTAACACGTTGATTAGCGAATTGATTTTGCCAGTTTCCACAACATCTTGTGTCAAGTAAATGTGTTTGCTTTTGAAAATAGCTTACATTTTCCATACAAAATTGTTTATAAATAATACATGTATTTCATATTTCGCCACCTAGGCAAAAATTGTATTTAAAAATTATTTTTCTTTGCAAAAAAATTGCTGAAGAATGAATGGAATGCCATAGGCGAAAATTATTGATAAAGCGGAGATAAAAATGCATCATATGCACTCATACCTCGATTTACGGCCTAGATAGGCTCCTGGAAAGTTGGCTGTAATGCTAAATGCCGTATAAAGAAACGTGTTTTACATATAAATCTACATATGTTGAATTACATAGAATACGTTCCAAAACTCATTAAATAAAGTTGCTGGCTAGAAATGTATTAACTTAAATTTTCAACGCCTCAAACACTCATGCACTTTCACGTACTTGTTTGAAAATATCAGGTTTCAATATTTATGGCCATATAAGGAAATATAATAAGGCCGTTATAGCTAAATACCGTATAAAGATCGGCTGTATAACGCGGTATGCCCCGGACGTCCTAAATGGATGGCCCCTTACTACAACCTCCCCGTCCCTCGTGCACCACAGTTCTAGAAAAATGGCGATACTAGCAAGCGTTTTTCTGGTATCAGATGAAATGGGACAGGAAGACGTCCATTTAATAAAAAAATTTGACGTCCAACCAGTGGTGAGTGGTCGTTATTAAAGGTTTCACTGTACATGTCCACGAGACGTTCACAAGACAACACTTTGACGTCCGAATTTGCTGACACCTATTTTTGTTACCCACCACCCCCTTCATCATCTGATGTCCTTTATTTTATACGGACGATCGACTAATAGAAACACAACCTTAAATTATCCTGAATGAGCGAAGCATTAACGAGTGTGTTAATGCAGAGCTTAAGTTTTGATAGCACGTAATTAACTGGGAGACCCAAGGTTAGTCTTTGTTCTTGGGTATTGTCACGCACCTGCGTCTTAATTACTGGTTTCTTCGGCGATTGTGTTGCGCGATCATCCATTAGCTTTTACGAGTCGTTAATCCGTTTAAGTCTTTCCTGTCGTTAAACTGGCTTTCGCGTTACTCAATAACCATGTAGATTGGTTAGGCTGGAGGGGCGGGCGTCTGCACTTCCGGTGTGAGGACCTTGACATGCCCCTTTGAGAGGCCACACAAGGGTGCTACGAAAATGCCTACCGAGTAGAACAAAATGGCGTAAAATGGACTTTGGCTTGGAATTTGCGCTTTGGGGCTGTCGTCGTAAATTGCTTCCCGTTAAAATGGTGGGTGGGTATTGAAAAAAACGTTACAAGTGTTACATGGGGATGGGGGTGTTAATGTTTTTTCTAAGCATAACAAACCATTTTATGTATTTTAAAATGCTTTATACCGGTATAATAATTACTATAACCTTCAAACTATTTCTTTAAAGCTGTACAGTTTTAGAAATAAATGAATGAAAGAGAAGACACAGCCAAGGTTGCTTTAAATGCGACGTTTCGTTACTTTCTATTCGATGCCCTACAAGCAGCATATTAATGTCATGTGGTAGGGGAATTAATTAGTTAAATTCAAATTTATACACATAAGTGCAATTACAAATGAACAGTTAAAAGAACTGAAGAATGATAGGGAAGGGAATACGGTCGTGGCTGTGGCGACTACATAGGTACTATCCCAGCATTCACCTGAAAATATTGTGGAAACCACGAAAACCAAAATTAGGATAGACGACCAGTGATTTGAACCCTGGTCTACCGAATGCAAGGCGGACATTCTGCCACTAAGCCACTTTGCTCAGTTTATTTGTAGCTTCATCAGGCAACTGACTTTAAATATAAACATGTATATATATTATTATAACATTATAAATTATGAACATATAAAATATAAATACATCAATTATAAACATTATAAATTGTTATACATGTATTTATCATAATATAATAAATGTCTCATTGTTTTGTTTTGAATAGCTAGTAACTTGAGTCAACATTTTCATAAACAGCTTTTTTATTTTCTGATAATTTATGTCAAGTTTTTTTGCATAAAAATGTATTTTTATGCAAATGTTTAGTAAAAATGTTAGGTTGTGACATATCATCATCTAACAAAAACAATTGGTCTGCTGTGTATAATTGTTAGTACCTTATAAATATAACATAATTTACAATGATCAACATAGACCGCAAAATATAATGAGCATCATAGAAACTATGTTGATTATTTAATCCGGTATACAACTTTATTCCGCTCGGAAAAGGAAGATGAATGGGCAAAAAGCCACTTATACAACCAGTTTGTAAATCAAATGCATACAAAAGCAAACAAAAAACGTTTGAGTTACATACATGTACATTGTACAGTGGAAACTCGATTATCCGAGGATCGAAATGAATCAATCTCGACTAAGCAATCGGATTAACCCAGGCATCGAACAGATAAGCATTGATAAAAGCAAAAGAAAAGGAAGAGCGTGATGGTATGCTGGGCTGTTTGGAGGCTATACAATCTGATTAAAACTGGTTAAATGCGAGTATTTTTACATATTTCGTAAACATTATTACTGCACAAAATATATTTGCACCTATTTTTTAACAATGCTGTTGATTATCCTAGGTTGTAGTTATCCCAGATAGTCATCCCCCACTACCTTGGATAATCGAGCTTCCACTGCAAATAAAATCTCCTCAAAATTCTGAAGGTTGCATAAAACATTGATGCTAAGGCCTAACGAACTTGCGTCGAGTTACAAAAGTAACGGTCCATGATAGTTTTGCAAATACACTCTTCTCCTATCAAAAGATAAAATCCGTTAGGGCCTACCTGAAACTTCTGGTAGTGCGCCCAATTTTTTTTAACATGGGTGGGGTGCGCTGCGCAAGCAAAACAAAATAGTTTGCAGACCCCAGTTATACACAATTAGAGCGCCAGCGTAGCATAAGCGGCCAATGTTTCTTCCCCGAAAATAGTCTATTTCGTAATGCAAAACAACTAACTTCCTATGCAACTGGGACTTCCGGCTTATTCTTTTCCTGCGTGAAAAGCTGCTTTCCGCTGAAATTCGCGTCAGGGGTTGCTTTTGACATCTGGAGGCAAAAATCTCGATGAGTTTACTGTAAACTGGAATATAAATCACGAAACCCTGTAAACACCTTATACGGTCAGGGCTTGTTAAGGTTTATAGTGTATAGGCTAGTCCTCCTCATTTAATCGAAGTTGGGGACAATTTAGAATATTCAATTCGATATTATATCTAATTCAACTTTTTCACTCAACTTGGCAATAAGCTCAAAGAACTTGTTTTTGCCATACATTGTCGTAGTTTACGAAATTCCACACTTCAAATGCCAATCCTATGCATACAAAATGTTAACTTCATAAACAGTCACATTTCAACAATATCTTTTAAATAAAATAAATCACGGAGGAAAATAAATTTAGCAATTATAACAGGTATTTGAAGAAAAATATGGGCGTAATTTTTGTGCACCATGAAGGCCATCTTTTTGGGTCAATTTTCAGTAAACCTGGTTCTCAATTTGTTTAACTAACTAAACCAGGACAGGTACATGTACATATACAGTATGTCACACACGTGCAAGTACTACAGTAGTGACACAACTTTAAAAAATTACAATTTACAGGAGAGGTATTTTTGTAAATAGTTTTCACATAGGTCTAGAGTACCATGTCCATGTAAGAAATCTACATGGACATAGGCCTATTCTACAAAATGTAGGTTTTTTTCTTCTGAAATTAACAGGTCATCTTAAACCGAAAATCGGCAATTTTTGAATTGTGTCATTAAGTGGATGTGCACACTGTATTTAAAATCAGTGTTTACGAGAGCGGAACTGGTGTCACGTCCTGCGCACAAAAGATGCTCATTCTGTAGCTAACCACAAAATAAACGTTTAATGTTTTAATTTTGTTTGGAGTTTGACGTCATTTAACTAGTCATTTTTCTAGTCTTGTTCGTAAACATTCGTGATTTGAATCAATATTGCTACCTGGGGATGGAGTTGTCGGCTAATACCGATGATAGTAGACTGGGGGAGGTAATTATTTAACAGGTTAACTTTTTGATAGATGGCCCCGATAAGCCTATTTCGAAACGAAAGCGGCGAAATCGAATCGGATGAAATGAACGCTATTCGAGGCGCCAGATTTAACCGCGAACCGGAAGTGACGACCTTGGAATCCGAGAAGCTCGCCAATACGGGCGAAAACTCTGCATGCTTTCCATGGAATGCTAACCTCACCTCGGCTCGTTCAACAAATCCACATCGACCGGTCGAAAAGATGCGGGGAGAGGCTACCCTGCGTTGATGGGTTAGTTTTTCCCGCCACCGCCATCTTGCGCACATGTCTCCCAGTCTGCCTCCACCGAATCCACTGGCAGCGGCATCGATTTTCGGAATTTTCCACTCGACTCTCACAGCCGACTCGCATAGCGTCTCCACCTCGCTGAGTCATCGCCCATCGCCGAAATTATCCTCGTCTCTACCTACGCACCTCGGTCCCTGCGTGCGTTTGTTTACACCGCGCCCTTAACGCAAATTTCTTGCACTTCAAACACCGCAGCAGCCATTTTTTGTTCGGAATTGGAACGTTTTGAAAAAGGCCACTCCGCCGAACAGCTAAACAGCAAGGCGTGTCTGCGTACCTTCGGCGTCCATGCTTCACGAGCCGACCCTCTCTGCATCTGCGTCAGCATCTTCGTTCTCTTCTGCCCTGCAGCATCTCTTCCAAGAGCATCTTCAAGATGATCATCGACAAGGAGCGCGTAAGTTAAGGCGATTGCGTTTTGCAGCGTGAAATGCGGCGTATTTCGGCGAGATACATGAATATGAGCTTTCGACAGCAGCGGTTGGCGTCACATGACGTCATTTTGGGATGCTGGGTTGATCCGCCGTGTGCGTTTTTGTGCGGCCTGTCACATATTGCAACGCGACGTCATAAATCGCTAGCGAATCGCCGTAGACTGTGGGAACGTGGCGGATGTAGCAGTAACAGTAGCACCAATGTATTGCAACCTGGAGCCTATTCAACAAATCTGTAAAAATATTTTCTACAAGTAACTAGCGTATGGCCTTATACGATATGGACTTGTGAAATGGTGTTCCACAAACATTGAATGCCAACTCGTAGCCTACGTTGTTAGCAATTTATTTCAGGTGACGTCATGAAAGCACAAGTACGACGCGTATTTTCATGACGTCACTTGCATGGAATTGCAAATATGAGTTGTACTTCATCATTGATGGAACGCCATTCTAAAAGTCCATGTTACTAGGTCATCTAATACTGGCTTGTACTCAATTTACAGGGCGTTTGTTCCTCTGTAGGATTTTCGCTAGAAGTTACAAGCAAATTGTTCTTACTAATACATTAGCGGAACACACCACTTGTAATTTGATACAATTTAATTGTAACTCGTAAGGTATGGGTAAATAGCATTGTAGCGTAGGATTATTGTTTGTGGAACACAACAACTTGTACCTATCACTTCTTACCTGTACAAGTGCAAGTCCATAACGTTTGTGGAATAGGGCCCTGGTGGTCTTCACCGACTCACTTTCCTAGTGACAACATGCATGATGCACAGAAAAAGTTTAGATACATGTATAACGTAAATAGGACTGTCCATAACTACCGTCCATGAAAAAGCCACCTTCTCTCATCTGGACCTCTACTGTTAAAATCGGGTAATCATATCAAGTGCGGTCTCAAGTAGCACAAATGTAGCACATATGGTGAGGAGGACGTTGTACCCACATGCATGAATACTATAAATTACGTAGAATTTCAGCACTTCCAAATAATATAACGACAAATATTCGATCGCACCCTTAATAATTGAGGTGGTTAAAGCCATTAATGGACGTAAGTCAACTTTATCAGTTTATCGAGTTAAAGTGAGAAAATAACATCTACGTACATGTGTGTCAAACTGTAAAAAGTCAAAGCAGCCGTATACCACCAAAGAAGGCTAAGGTTAATAATGGGTCATCCTATTTAGATAAACACAATCGTGGGAATTGACGTCAAATTAAATTTTTGAACAGGTGATTAAGCTTTAATGTATAAAAAAAAGAAATTAAGAAATTTGAAAACATGAGTTATGCCACCGTCTTTGGAGGTTACCATGAAGGTAAAGCCCTGTTTTAGAATTTCGTGTAAGTATAGGCTTTTTTAATTTCTTAAAAAATGGTATGTTTTTAAAAATGAATACAGGGAAGAGGGGGGGCACATTTGGACATTGATGAGTGGTTTAATTTTGTACTTCTTGGCAGTAGTAAAATCAGGCATAAGCAAACAAAGGATAAGTGTAGATGAGCATGTTCATTTCAACAAGCCTGGATAAAGTTTTATAGACTTTGCATGTAAGCATTTTTTATAATATCTTTATGGAATTTTTGCACAGAGTTTTGATGCTTTAAATAGCATGCTTGTTTATTATAACTGACTGAATACTGTTAAAAATGTCTGCATAGTTTCGTTACTGGTTACATGATAGGGGCACATCTGCCCCATCATTTTAATGACTTCCTTAACAGAAGTTATTTTTGCAGGTCATTGTTTCAAAAAATGTTTTCTTAGACCAAGCCTAAGTTAGATTTTAAGGACTATGTATAAAAATTGTTTCACAAATTACCTGGAAAAACAACTTCATGTAAAGGATTTTGTGTTTAAAGCATGATGGGACAGATGTGGACATTGTCCAAACATGCTCCTATGTTAACATTTATTTCAAATGCAACTAGTAGTGAAACTGTCTAGACATTCTCAACAGTTTTCAGTCAGTTATAAAACTAAGCATACTATTCAAAGAGCATCATAGCTCTGTGGTGTATAATTTCGATAGAAAAATTATAAAAAAAAATGCTTGCATGTAAAGTCTTCAAAATTGAATTGCTTATCTACACTGATTCTTAGATCCTAACTATAAACTAAAAACAAACCTGGGCACCATACCTAAAGATATAATTGCTAGGGCAGTTGCTGTGTATTGAAAGACCGACTCACAATTAGGTGTGCAGCAGAGATATTTGGGAATTAAAAGTCCACCATGCATTTACACATTGCCAAACGATTTTGTGCTGGTTAGGTTTGCAGTAATTGATAATATGCTGATTAAAAGGCATTGTATTACTTAATGTGGATTGAATGTGTCCAAATGTGCCCCTTGTTGGGGCAGATATGGACAAATTGTATGTATTTAGAAAAACTTTATAAACATAAGATTGCGTAGAGATATCAAACTTAAGAAGTTTTCTCAAGCTAGACTAAAACCTGAACTTCTCTTTAGACCCCCAACATTTTCCATAATGCATTTTTTAAGCCTGCCATTTAGTAATTGTGCAAAGTGTCCATATGTTATTAAACACGAGCGAAATTCTTCACTGGACAATTTTAGTATGAAAACGTTGAATTTTTTGGGACCCTAGATAAGTGTTCGAAATTTAACATATATTTCTGTCAGTGTTTTAATTTTTATCGTAAACAGGCATTCATTCATTGAACTCATCTAGACATTCACAAAACGTGGTCTGCTGTTTACTCCAACATAGCCTAATCAAGGAATGGATTGCACGAATTGCACATCCCATCCCCCGCCCCGTTCAGTCGTAGGTAGTAGAATTATTGATCCAGGTGACGTTAATTCATTTGGGCAAATAGAACGTCATTTTGATTAGGAAGAAGGATCAAACACTGGTATTCAAAATGTCTCTTAACATGGGCTCTCTATACTAAATGACGTCTTTTTTTTACAATGCAACATGTATAGTATATCGTCACGCAACTCCATATTACATGAATGACGTCGAAACAATGCACTTTTCGGTACTTGCGTATTATCTTAGACTACCTTAACCAACTGCTCCCATCCAAAGTAAATAATGGAAAAAGACC
>JAQIXS010004286.1:0-15551 GCA_034700785.1 Rossiulus vilnensis
GAATTTGATTTTAGAGACTTCTTCGGCCTTGAGGGAGGCAGAAAGAATGTTCGTCCAAAAGTCAATTATCGTCCCAATTCCATGTAGCACACCCAGTCTAGAACTTTAGATGATGTAACGGTATTTATTTGCATAGCACCTTCGAGGCATTTTTTTCAAAAAGTTCGATAAAGTTCGCAATAGCCGCCACTAGCTTTAGTATAAAAAACTTTTTGAGCTGAAAAGTTCTGAATTCTGTATTAATGGTATGCATGCAAATTACAATGCGTGATATAGTGTTTATTTAACATTGATTCATCCTAAATAAACAAATTGAAGCCATCATGGTTTTAAATTACCAAATATGTATATTTTACTTCCTTGTATTTCCTACAATCTTTATCCCAAGATTATCTAGTAATAAAATACAAGTATCAGATTAATTTGTGCCATACAGGTTTTTTGTGTCTGCAACATGTTGTACTATTGCTTTAATTTAAAAAGCTCAAGCTTTGTGGTGTTGATTTCATAAACGTTTTCCAAAATCTTACCCAGATGTTCACGTAACTATGCTATATTTTGTATAATGAAATACGAATTATGCTTCAAAGAAAAGAAAATTAATTAAAAATAAACGTTAGTAGCTGTGCACAATACATTCATTGTGAATTATTCTAAAGATTTAATCCGTGAATTAATTTGTAAATACAAAAGTTCATACAAAAATGACATCGAACTTTTGTGCCAAAATTAAAGTACATGAATGATATTGTGTCACTGACAAATTTCAAATGCGATTTGCTACATTGCAGTACTCGTACTTTTTTAGTTGCTCAATAAATTGTGTTATCATGTCAAGAAAATATTTAAATAAAACGTACATTAAAAATAGTTCGCTCGGAATAATAAAATCGTTATCTAAATACCGGTTTGTCACACAGACGTTTTTTGATGTAACTAATCGAATGGCTTTGTTCCAAGAAACATTGGTATTATCTTCAGGCGAGAAATTTCGAGAACGTTTTTAAACACACAATACAAAATAATCAAAACAGATCAGCTACTATACGTCTACTTATATGTTTAGTAATTTCCCGTTTTTCAGACTTGAAACCAAATTTCAATTTGTCAAGGTCATATTTTTTTAAGACAACCGAAATGAAGCCACACGTTTTGAATATTTGCAACAGAAAAATAATTCAAAATGTATATATTTGTAGATTTTTAAGAATCGGAATGCTGTACAGACATTGCCGTCGAAAAGGACAGTGAATTTAACAACTAAATGTTTTATGTTGATATGAAAATGACTCAAATCTTACCTGTTAATACCAACAACAGGGTTTCATTTTATCACATTTCTACCATATAAATTTCATTGTCTACACTAATTTAAATTCAATCAAGTCAATTTAAAGTCAAAAAAATCTCAATTTACATTTAAATAAACACAAATACATAGCCTGCTTAAGCGATGTTATTGTTAATATGTGCTGAAATATGGTTTACATTCATAAATAAGTAAATTATGAATACTAGCTGCCATTATGCTTTTAAATGACTAAATACGTGTGCTTTTCCTTCCCAGTTTTTCCTTGAACCTTGATCACAAGTTTCAAAATAAGCTAAAATTAATAAAGGTTATGCTATAATCAACTGATCTTATATAACTTGTGGAGTATACAGCATAAGCATTCAGATGATTACGACAGACAATGATCAGCAATTCCACAATTACGTTAATTCTATCTTAATAAATATGGCTGAAATAAACCTTTCAGGTGAGTAGGAAACCCACACCTTGCTTTGGTTAGTTAAAGTATATGTATGTGAACTCACTAGATTTCTCACTAGCTGGAATTGCAAGAAATGAAAATTATTTGATGTCAAACCGGTTCACATACATATAGTTTAACTAAACAAATCAACATGTGAGTTTTACGTATGGGATACAAGTGGACATATGGTTTTATACATGGCCATTTTTTTGTCAGGTATGGCATACATGTATGTGTCCATATTCAAATTTTCCACTCAGGATATCTTGAATTGTTATGGAAATAATATGCATATTAACATCAATTTAATGATTTTTATGATTCTATAAAGCACACATGGTATATTGCGAATTACAATGCGAGATATAAAACTTTTATTTAACATTGTTTCATCCTAAATAAATATAAATACAAACATAAACTTAAGGAATGTAGCTGTTGAAATCGTTGAAATATTATTGAAATAATCAGCAAGTTATTCAGACAAATTAAAGTTACCATCATGGTTTTGAATTACTTAGTATGTAAACTTTCCCTTCCTTGTTTTACATTCAATCTTTATCACAAAATTTTAACGAAGAAAAATTTATAACGTTCGTACATTTATCAGATGATAATTCTAATCTATTAAACTGGCATTGAAATGATAACGATAAATATTTATCATAACGGAACTAAACGTTTTGGATAAATCTGTCAGATATAACAACCAACAATTCCATAATAACATTGACATTGTCTAGAAAAGCATGGCCGAAATAAATCTCTCCTGTGAGTATATAACCAATATGTTGATTTGACAAATTAATTTTTATTGAAGTGTAATTACTGTGTACTAGTATGACATCAAATCATTTTAATTACTTGTATTTCCAGTCAGTGAAAAAGCCGAGCTCCTCGAGGCTCTGCCAGGCATCAAATTTGTTGATGATAAAACCGTAGATAAATACAAGTGTGAATTATGTGGTGATGTGGCACTTCACCATTATGTGGCCACCTGCGGCCACACATTTTGCAGAAAATGTTATAGGAGATTTGCTTGCCCAATAACAAATTGCAAAAACACGTCCATTACCAAGGTAATGTCTTTCTAAAATATACTCTAATAAGTATTGCAGTATTTAAGTCACTGAATTTTTTTGTGAATTGGCTGAGAGCCACTTTAAAAAAGAAGTAATGCTCATGGCACTTATATAATAACTACTTATAACACATTTTAAACTATAAATCTTTGACTTATTAGACAGTTAAATATCGAATTAATCGTAAATATTTATCATATTGGTCGGCATTATCTGATATTCGTATTTACAGGACAATTGCAAAGAAATATTTAAGAAAACTGTGCATTATTCACCTTCATTTGCAACATGTTTCACTTACATTTCCATTTGTAATATTTTAAGCCAACAAATCTTAAATATACATAGTTGTACATTTATCTCATAAATATGTGTATAATAGGCACTTATTGAATTTTACGATATACTCTAATATGCAGATCAAATTCGTATTTTCAAGTGACCTTTATGGAGCAACCTTAATTTTATTTTAAATCTTGCAGGTTACTCAGGATTATGAGTTTCAACAAGAACTTTATAACTTACGTGCCCGTTGCATATATACAGTCAATGGCTGCAAGGAAATCATCTCATTGGCTAATTTCTTAGTAAACATTATTTGTGGGCTTATTTTGTAGTATTTTATTGTTTTCTAATAAAACATTTTCTATTCTACAAATATAAAGGATCACAAATCAAAGTGCAAATTTTCCACGAAAAACCTGCTGCCAAAAGTGTGGACACCCTCAGTCCGAGTGGAAGATATCAACAATATGGTATCTATATATTTAAATAACATCCCCTTATTTTTTATTCAATTAGTATCACATTTAAGCCTATTAACACCTTGTATTTTTATACACACTATTAGATGGAAAAGATTTCTTCTCTTACAAATATTGTGGAATCAATGCAGCGGGAGAAACAACAATGTGAATGCAAAAATGTTGAAAAAAACATTAGAGAAGAAATTGAAAAGTTGAAAAACAATTTCGAAACTAAATTAAAAGAAATTAAAGACGACTTCTCCAGATCAGTTCAAATGACAAAGAATGATTTTTGCGAAGAGTTACTAGACCAAAAACATAGCACGAAAAAATTGCAACACAAATTGGAGAAAGATATTGAAACTGTTCAAATGGAAACTTCGACAGCTTTACAATTCCTGGAAAAGAATTGCGATCAAATTTGCGCTGAAATAAACGTTCCCACATTCAAAGACGGTAAGGCAATTCACACATTTTATAACAAAGCTATTCTTCCAGAAATTACGAACTGCAAGTGTTGTATATCATTGTTTAGTAATCAATCGTAGTAAATAAATAAACAAATAATACATTAATTATTTATATAACCTTTAAATATCTCAATTTATTTTCACTATTTCATGTTTCATATACATTTTGTTGGTTGCAGAAGTTACATGTATGTCGCCACCGCAGCCATTTCCAAATTCAAAAATTCAGGTAATTATTATGACAGATTTTGTGACATTTTGTCAGTTTAGAGATCTTATGCTGACAGACATTGTATACTCACAGGCACTAAACACCAATGTAAATAACATATTCCATCAATTGATGAAAGAAAAATCCCCAGAATTCACTTGGATTATCGACGGAATTACTGAAAAAGTAAACGAATTGACAACCGGGAAGTCGAAATGCATCGGATGTGGCTATCAACAAGCTAACGGATCTACAACTCAATTAAAAGCAGCACTTTTATATGATTCATCAACGGAAACATTGAAAATATTTTATAAACAATGCATGTTTAGTTCTGGTTTAGATGATATGCTCCTAAATCTATTTCAGATACACGTACATTCGGAGTTATCTCAACAACAGTGTCGCATTTTAGATCAAAGTGATAATGATATCAAAAAAAATATTTGGAGAAACACCGATTCCGTCTTTGGAGCTAAACATCAGGACTCTATCAGAGGACTTTTCTGTGATATCCCGATAAAACACATAAGAAAAGGCTCTCGATATGTGAAAAACGACACAATTAAGATCAAAATTCGATTTGTGCCTTATTCGTTGCGGTACAAGTCGTTTTACTCAAATGACGGAGTTTTATTCTGGAAACTTGACAATTTTAAAGAGCGGAAGCAAGATGGGTTAGATGGGGTGAGCGCTGACATTCAGAGTGAAGAATTTTACACAATGGAACGGGGATACAGAATGCAAATTTTTGCATATTTCAAGGCAACCCATATGTCATTTTATCAGCTCTGCCTTCCTGGGGAATATGATGCTTATCTTTCGAGAGAATTTCCTCATGAGATCAAAATTATCATCTTTGACCAGTCCGATTCCAACGAAAAGCAACATTTAACACAAACAGCAACATGCAATTATGCAGACGGTAGTGAAATATACCAATTCAATTATAGAGAACTTAAAAATCCTCGATATTTGAAAAATGACTGTCTGATGATTAAGGTATGTGTGGTGCACACAAGCAAGTAATTTACGAGCACCTTTGGTTGACAGATAACCATTTTTCTGACAGATATTTACTCGCACTATTTAAAGATACTGAAAATGCAACCTGCCTGTTCCATGCAACCATTGTACACATAGAGCATCTAGTAATAATAAAAAACCAATATCAGATTAACTTGTGACATTCATTCTTTGTGTCTGCAACATTTTCTGCTATTTGGTCGACTTAGAATGCTCAAGCTTTGTGGTGTTGATTTCATAAACGTTTTTTCAACAATCGCACACAAACGTTTATTATCAAAAATGATTTTCAGAAACACTGCTCAGGATTTTGCAACTAAACAGCATGACACTGATCATGTTTTAATGATATACCTTTTCCATTCATGGAAAACTGTTCTCGTCATGTTAAAAACGACAGCGTTCACATCAAAATTTCATTTTTGCTTATTTTTTTTTACATTAAAAAAATTACAAAACCTTTTTTAGCAGAATAATTACATTGTAAAAAACATTTAAAGACCTAAATATTAAATGCAAATTTTAAGCGCACTCAAATATTTTTATTCAAGACTATTAAACATGTAGATGTAAGTTAGTTTAAAATTATTCAATGACTTATTTTAAAAAAAAACGTCGAAAAATGGCATTCTTTACATTGACATCTCCATTTGACATATTTAAATATATAATTAAAGGTAGTAATACTTTTTTATGTCATTTGGTCCCAATTACCTTTCACCAGGGTCCTGATACCTACTGTATAATTAGTATTGACATATATTGTTAAAATAACATGTCTTTAATCCATTCAGAAAAATCTTTCATAACCATTCCAATACAGAATAAGACCTTCAAAAAATACAAATAATAATTCTACTAGAAATTTACAAATAATGAATATGATATATTTTATTTCACTGGTCAAGACCACTTTTTCAGAAAATAATTATAAACATCGACATTTGGATGTTTGACCCAACACCATAACCATACCACAATAACTTCAACAAAATATCTGCACAAAATATGGATCAGTTTATTTTTATTACATCAGATTTTACAGAGCTTTCAAAATAAATATAAGCAATATGATTGACTAGCACCATTTATTTACGTTTAATTAAAGCTGGAAATGTACGTTCTCATTGGGGTGACAGTTTGGACGGACACAATCGGAACTGAAAAACACGTGACAAATACTCACTAAATGTACTTTGACCAGCACAGGATGCAAATTTAATGTGATTCGTTTAAAATTCAGTAAACTGCTCAGCTTTCTAAGCAATTTTCCAAAATCCTAAAATACCTTCATTAACTTACTTAAACAAGCAAGCAAAAAACTCCCAACCACCCACTACTTCCGGTTGAGAGCACTGCAGGAGAGGCCAGCTGTGCAGAAAGGGAAGGGGTGTAATCAACTCGAACTTATGACTCGCACTTACTGGGAATTCTTTGTTCTTGGGCAAGAAATTCAAGCTCCAGGCCCTACAATGAGGGAGGTGCCTTTGAGCGATTATTATTTTTTATAATGTTATTAGGATTCAGAGCTGGATTTTCAGTAAAATACAGAGGTCACAAATGTAGTATGGCATTATAAATACGGGTAGCAAAATAACGGAGTCATCCACGAAATATGAAAAGCATGTTGACGAGCAACTATAAAAACCAAGAAATTTGTGGGTTGTCGCTTTCTTTCCTGGACGTTTTTCCCGCCTTTTAAAAAAAATCGTATATTTTAAGTTTTTCTTTAATCTGTTAAGTTTTTCCTTTATACTATTTTCATATTTGGTGATAGCTTAAAGTTATTCCAATGCCACTACCAGTGTAGGATTACAGTCCATGTGTCAAACCATCGAACCCCACCATCATTACTTAACTTAAGATTCAGTATCTTTGGATTTAGTTTTTGTAAAGAAAATTTCCAGAACCATTGCCAAATGAACCAGAATTTGGTTACCAGAACATGACTTGGTAACTTTGCTGCTGCTGCTGTTTGTGCAAGATATCGTTAGTTCTGATGTGAGGGCACCAGAGGGAGTTCTTCTTCCGGTAGTGGTCTTCGTTTGTAATTTGGGTTGACCACTACATAGCTGACAGTGAATGCAAAAAGCACCAACAGGATGCCCAAACAGTTGACGAGGATGCCCTCGGATGGAAAGGTTGGATAAGTTTCCCGACTGCAAAATGTGACAAATTTACCATAGATTATTTTAACTATCACATTGATCTGAAATCAACTTGTTGTCCCTAATTTGTTTGAATAGTTTGTTAATGTTTTGTAAATAGTATTTAATACTTGATTTAAACGATACATGTAAATGTCCACTATTTCTTACTATATATTTTTTTAGAAATAAACTTTCAAACAATTTTTTTTTTCAAATCTATAAATTTATTCCTTGTAATATTTCCTAATCTCTGTTGCACTTAATTTTTAAGCGTTCAACATTACTTTAGTAACTTTCAGTACATATTAGTCAATACATACTTTTTGGAAATATTATAATGATTGTTTCAGATTGGTTAAAGTCAGTTCTTTACAAATATTATAAGTGAAAAAGCTAGTGCATGGACTTAAAAGAGCTATAACACAAAAGCAAGTGTTGTCAAAATGTTAGTAATTTCTTCAATAGTTGTCAAGTAATATCCAATTTAAGTTGTCTAAACAATCTAGACCTTTAGTGTAATAAACTATTGCATCAAAATTCAATAAAACCATATTGCATAATGCTATTCTTTTTTTCTGTCACTCTGCACTAAACTGTTAGTGTAAAAAGTTAGGAGATTACCAAATGTCAAACCCACCAAGAACCTCATATTTAGGTTCTTGGTGGGTTTGGCATTTAGAAACCTCGACAATTTTTCCACTTGTTCAAATTCTTCAAAAAAAAACTTTTTCAAATTGCGCGCATTGTTCAAATCAAGTAGATCATTTTTTTATGTAAAAATTGACTCGAATAACGTGCACAAAGCTGGTTTTCTTTGCTTTTAGGGATTTTAGCTTCATGTTTTTTTCAAACTAAATGTCCTGAGTTTGTCAGCTTATTTTGTGTCAAACAGCAATAAATAATTAATGGAGAAAGATCCTTACATGGAATAAATTGTCTTCTCCATAATGCCGGTTAGGGCTGTAGCGATGGCTAGCAGGAATATCCCCAATCCAAAAAACCCATGGATTGGGAGATAAGCGGTACGGAGATTCATTCGCAGGCCAGGAATCAGAAAGGAAACAAATCCAACAAGAAACTAAAATAATAAATGTCATTTCAGGCCTCATTTGTGAAATTGTGCAATAAACATGAAACAATCTGATACTTGGGGTTTTTAAGATTAATTCACCTAAGAGTCATGCAAAGAGGAACAACAGTGCATTTACAGTATTTGGCAATCAAACACATTCAATGAAACTAGACATTGTCATTTATTTTGCAGATTCCTTATCCTTATTATATTATTTTAAAGGTAGGCAATTCATTAATATAACTGCCCTAAAGGGTCCTACAAGACATAAAATTCAATCCTAATGCCAACTGATTTTTCAAAAACCTATGACAAATCTCAATAAATAACCCTTAAAGGACTAATTAATTTAGACCTGCAACCTATTGATGAATAAAGATCCAACTAATTAGGTGGTAAAACTTCATATGACCAGAATGAAAGGAAGGAAGGACAAAGCACTAAGGGGGTATACCCCTTCTGGCTGGTATTTTCTTTTGATATAAAGATATTTAGAGAGTAAAGTAGAGTCGAATATAAAAGTAAACATATGCATGAAATGGTTATATGAATATGTGAAATGCGTTACGCTGCGATGCGGGTTAGGTATGTAAGGGTTGTAACCCACCCCGGTTGCCCGGGCACCTTAAGTAGGCCCTTACTGGGGTTCCAATATATGTTAATTATAGGTCATGAGGGCGTTCAAGTTTAGATCCGGGGCTGGCTGGATGACGCGTCAGCGGATTTTGCAAAATTTAGGGCTAGTCGGTAGGTTGTCCAAAGAAGCGACTCATTTAAGTTAGTGAACAGCTCTTTAAAGTTTTCCATGCAAATTCATGCATAACATCAATCTAAGCCAATAAAATGTAAGATACATGAATTTCATTTAGTCAAAAATGTGTACTTATATTCAAAAGTTAAATGTAACCAATTGATGAATTCTCTGAAAAATATGGTTTTATTCTTATTCATGTATTGATGCTCCAACCTTTGTGTCATGAGTGCTTATAGGTATGTTTGTCCCAAAGATTAAGCCATGAATGTCTAAGCCCATGCCTTTGCAAAGTGAAACCATAATCACCATTAAAGCTCATGCATTAAGTCAATATAAAACATTACAGACACAAACTTATTAAATTCCATATTGTAAAGTGCTGATCACTGATGATGTCATTCTCATTGCACAAGTCACAGACACCCAGAGTTAGAGGAATCCTTTTACCAAATGGGAACTTCTCACCCCAACATTCTAGTTGCTAGAGAAATTATCTACCTGGCTTAAAAACAAGACCACAGTTGTGATCCCAAGCCAGCTGTGCATGCTGTACATGTTGGCCCCTGGTGGAGTGGCCAAGTTGTGAGAATCAAAAACAGCCTGCAGGGCGACCACAGCAAAGATAAATGCCAAAAAGTGGAGGCTGGCATGAAGAAGCTTGATCCGCTTCTTTCTCTCATTGCGGAAGACCCTGTAGACCATGATGGCTGCAAAATTGAAAACCAAATGTCCACAAATCCCATGCTTAGATCTTGCAAAAGCCTTTGAATCAAAGATTTTTAGAGATCCAAAAACCTTCCCCTAGGTAGAGCCACTAGCAGGCTCTGGAGGAGAAAGGCCATGGTTGCAGCGCCATTAATATGGCGGGACTTTTGAAAAGAAATAATCGAGTGTTTTCTGATCTTTGAAAAGCATTTGATTCAAGATTTTCTTTAGAATCAAAAATTTAATTTTGTTTTCATGGAAAGCTGGTACCTAACAAGCTATTGGGAAGAAAGACCATGGTTAAAGTGCCATTATCCAATTGGTGGGGATTTTGAAAAAGGATTAGCAGGACTTTTCTGATATATATATATATCAAAATTAGAAATCAGGTTGAAGAACTCTTGGCATTGAACTTTTGAAGAGTAAAGAAAACAAAATAAATTTAACTTAATTGAAACGAATTGCAATATTGGTACAAACATACCGGGTGTTTTGGAAGGAATAGTAAAGATTTCAGGGGGTAGCAATATGGACTATTTTAAGTAAAAAAGTGCATATAAACATGTCCCTAATTTTTGGATTATTTTCTGCCCAAATGTGCTTGCCCGTTATTCACGCTCGCAATTTACGCGAACTCTTCTCGTGTTATTGGGACTTCCTCACCATTTTCCAAACATCTTCGGCCAATCTGATTTTCTTACATTTCCCAACAACTGGTCTGTTACCTCCTCCAAATAAAACTCAGAAATGGAAAAAAAAATCTTAAAAATTCGTCTGCTCTTGGAGATGCGCAAAACTAAAATTTCTCCATGTAGCGTTCCCCGGTTTTAATTTCGGTTTACGGCATTTGCCAGGCTTACCATTGGCGTACAGGAAGATGAGCCCAACGACCATGAGGACAGGATGGTAGTTGAACTCCTTCTTCGGGTCGCTTGTCCAGGCGAACCCTCCGCGGAAGTGTCCTAACCAGACGGCCATGAGGATGACCAGAGTGATGCCCAGCACCTGAGAGAAGATGAAGCTGAAGGAGAACCAGCGAAGATTCTGCTGGGATTCCAGTGCTTCAGAGTTGACGCTTTGCTTGTCCATGGCTGAAGACAGTGAAGACCACGGTCAATAGCTATGAGGTAAGAGAAACTTGTCTTTTTTACTTCTTGGTGGTCAAAGATTCGGCTGAACCAGAATGCTGATGTCCTTCCACATCAGTTTGCTAGTGAAGATGGTTCCAGGAAGGACAATGCTCCCAAAATCCTGCCAGCATTGCACAGTTTTTAGTAGGCCTAAATGTTTTTACTCATAACAATCTTTAAAAAACAAGCAAAAAGGATGTCACTACAAACATTTCTACTTCCCTGAAAAAAACCCTTGCATTTTTTTATCTTTAGAACTCGAGTTCCTTAATTGGTGCCATTCTTTGACATGCCACAATTGACTAGAACTGTGGTTTATTTGGAAGGCCTTGCAGTTGTAAGTAAAAACTGGACAGTCCATGTTCTCCATGTGGTAATTATAACTATTTTCTGAACAGACCAGGAAGACATGTGATGTATCAGTCATGTGACCGTTGAAACAGCAGTTTCCAGTCACCAAAGATTTTTGCATATTTGGAAAACCTAATGGACTTTGAATCCTTGGCATATTTACCTCACGATTCTGTGAAAGACATCACAATTACAAGTGGTTTATTGTAGTGGGTTTGAAATCGGGCTAGTAAAAGCTGGACAGTTTGTTTTCCATGTGGTAATTTCTAGACACATCATGAACATCTTTGGAATATCTGCCATGTGATCATTGTCTTTCCAGTTTCTTTTGGTACATTATTTTTCTATTCAACTTTAAACTTTCGTGACAGGTACAGAGGATGCTTTAAGGCATTCAATTTGAAAGCACTCAAGAGGTTATTTTTAAAGAATTAAGGCATGATATTGATGTTGACAAAGAATGTTCCTTTAAGATTTTCTGCAATCGTGAATTCAGCCTTTCATTTTTCACCAACAACCATGCATTTCCACCAAAGTCCAAGGTCATTGGAACTGCTTATGTAGATAAAACTAACCATGAACTTTAGGACATTAAATTAGTTTCAAAAATGAAAAACAAGAAGAGATTCACATTCAGGGCTATTAATCATCCCTTCCCCCTGCCCCAAGCACAAATTGTCTACATGACTTCTCATAATTTATCATGCTGTCCAATTTCCATTTTCACACCCAGAAATAAAAGTATCAAATTCCCTGACTTTTCCAGCTTTTTGAACAATATTCTCTGGTCACTTCAAATGCAATTCCCTACTTCTATAGATGATACACCTCTTGCATACACGTTAGGCCTATCAGTGACTCAATTAAGGCTAGGCTACATACTTGTATCTGCATACTTTTAAATTTTACCTTAATAGTAAATTTAAACATTTTAATTTTTTTAAACTTGATCTCCAATTATGCATTTCAGATTATTCTTCTCTACATTTTTTTGAGGAAATACCCAAAATGAGAATGCAACAGACAGATACTTTTCTTTATGCCCATATATGGATCTGACTGCACACGTGTATATGGCCATATTGGTCCATTTGTGGCCAATTTCGGATTTATCCATAATGGAACATATAGACATATATATATATAGCCATATAAGGATATTATTGGACATTTATGGCCATATACATGTAGGTCTATTTTGGGCCAAATTTGAATTTACCCATATAGGGATTATTCGGAAAGGTATGGTCATATATTGCAAGACAGTCCACCCGCATATACGAATTTGAACTGACAGATATGGCCAATTTAGGATTCATACATGCATGCTTTCCCACGCCCTCTCACTCTCGTTTCCGTGTTCGAAATTTGTTATGATTCCCTCTCCTGAAAAGGGGTTCTTTGGCGCTTACGACGTTATGGTTTGTCACCCTTCGAGCAATGCTTTTTGGCACCCAAAAATAACCGGAATCGCCGGCGTGGCAAGGGTCCACCAGTTAAAAAAAAAACGGCAAACATGTTTTACACAAAACCCACCAGACATTCACCAAAATTCTGGTCAAAATCCAGACGTCTGTCTTGCCATATGGCGCAACAGGGGGGCGACATATGTCCGCGCGGACCGGCGCCAGGTGCCGACCGGAAGTGCCCGGTGTCCAACCCATCGCCGCTGACCCACGACCCCCCACCTACCTTGTGCCAAAAATTGAGGTTCCTCAGACGAAATCGGTTGCGGATGAGGACATCAGGCTCGCATCCAGACCGCCGCCAAAGTCCAAAGACACGAGAAAAAGCAAACCAGAACACCCTTGATCTGACCACGTGCTTTTCTGGGCCAATCAGGGCCCCGAGCCGGGTTTCGGAGCCGCCCAGTTATCGATCGCCAAAGTGTGAACAAGTGCCAGCATCAAGTGGCACCCAGCGACTCCATCAGGCATTCCAATCATTGCTCTTGAAGGCCTCAATTGGAAGGACGGAATGCAAGATGGAAACCTGCACTTTATTTGGAAAATGTCCATGAATTTATAGAAATTAATATGTGAACATGTGTGACTTTTTGCATGCATGGATAAATCCGGAATTGAGCACAAATGGACCTATATGGCCATACATGTTTTCTATGTCCATATTTGACCATACCTATCCATGAATTCCATATATGGAATAATCCTAAATTGACCACAAATGGACCTATATGGCCATACAAGTCCATTAATGACCATAACACATTATTCCATATAGATAAATCCAAAACTGACTACAAATAGACTTATCCATATATGTCCATATATGTTTTCTGTGTCCATATTTGACCATACCTATCCATGAATTCCATATATGGATAAATCCTAAATTGACCACAAATGGACCTATATGGCCATATAAGTCCATTCATATCCATTAATGACCATAACACTATATTCCATAGCCTATAGATAAATCCAAAACTGACTACAAATAGACTTATAAGGCCATATATGTTTTCTGTGTCTATATTTGACCATACCTATCCATGAATTCCATATATGGATTAATCCTAAATTGACCACAAATGGATCTTCATGGCCATATATGGTTACGTCCACATATATAACTATATTCCATTTATGTGGGTAAATTCCACATTTGGCCACAAATGACTTATATATGGGTCATACGTCGTCAGGCATAGCATACCATATACAGCCGTATCTCATTTAAGGCCATGTTCAATTTTTCCACCAGGTAAAATGCATGTAACTGTAGCCTATGTTTTGTTATACACATGTATTTGTTGGAAAATCCGTCATTTGTATAAAAAGCATTCAATTTTAGGGAAATTTAAAAAAAATCTAGGATAATTCCAAATATGTGGCTAGGGTGACCACCCAAGGGACAGACGAAATCGGTCACTTTAGGCAGGTGCCAATGTACCAAAATGGGAAGAAATTTACTAACATTTTATTTGGGAAGAATACGTTTTCTTTCCTGATTTAAGACTAACCATAACCAATAATTCATATTTCCTAAATATCGATTAATTGATATTTGAAAATGAGCTTAGGCCTTTTTGTCAGCATATCCAGTCTTTTGAAAAATACTTGAAAATTGAGGTGTTAAGAAAGACAAATGAAAAGCTCAAGTGTTGTCTTTTCTCGAGTTTATGTCAATATTTTATTTTGATTTCTCCTCTGGATTAAAATAAACAAAACAACAGGCATTGTAGAATAAAATCGATTCACTTTTCGTGTTTGATAGCACCCTTGTTTACACTACATGTATGATAAGACTTTTCAAGTATGTCAACAGCTGCACTGATAATATTTTGTCACAATAGTTTCGCTTTCAGTTGGACGTAGATTTGCGAAATTTTTTTCTCGATTTATCCAGAAAAAAAATTTTTCCACAAGTTTTGGTCTTGGTTTTGCAAAACTTTGCTATATTGTTAATAAAGCTTTAAAGCGCCTTGTGATTCAGCATTTAACGAGCATTTCTTTAATTACTTTTATTATTATTAAATTGCAATAAACAATAAGGAGGAATAAACTACACCTTTTTTTAAAATAAAATTTTGATAAAAGCAGCAAGACGTTCCAAATAATAACACGTTCTATTTAACTTTCTTTTAAGTATTATTCCTACCCCGTGGTTTTATTTCAAGATGATAAATCAAGAATTTCGAAAAATTGTTAAGATTCAACTGTCCAAATGAATTCTGCAAAACTGTTGACTGTTGACCAAAACTGTTGAAATTTCTCAAACTCGTATTAAACTTGCAAGAGGCTCAAAACAACAACGTTAACCTTCATATTTGTAAAATATTTGGCATATATTTCTTGCTTAAAATAATGTTTATTTCTAGCCCATGTTTTTTTTTCAAAAAACGAAGGCGATATGAAGGGTGCCAAACCATAACTTATCAAGCGCCACAACAACTGTTCAGGAGAGGGGAAAAAACTTCATTATTTTGTGAAAAATATAGATGGCATTAATATGATTTTGTTAATCCCCTTAGGAACATTGGCGTAGTTTTCCATGATTTTAAATATGAGACTTTTTAGGGTTTGTTTATATTAAATTTCAGGCCTCTTTTAAGATTTTTTTTCTCAAAATCGAAT
>JAQIXS010004287.1:0-15549 GCA_034700785.1 Rossiulus vilnensis
AAGGCTTACATTTCAGCTGACAGGAATTTCCCTGACGTTTCCATTAAAATTCGAAATTTCTCTGACTTTTCCAGGGTTTCCAGGTCAGTGGGAAGCTTGAGTTAGAAATTCCCCAATATTCCCTGACTTCTTCCACGATCACTCCAATTCCCTGACTTTCCAGATCGTGGTAACCCTGTATATAAGTGAGTCGGTTTGCGTGTTTGGCCATGCATGTGACCATGTTGCACAGACAGCGACATCGACCACCTCAATGGAACAAATGCGAGACTGTCTGCGGGCCACGTGATACCTGCAATAGCCCTCCCTGGAACGTCCACTGATGCTCACACACCAGCTTTTGCAGCGGCTGCCCAGTCATTTTTAGATCAGAGCCGTGAGTAAAAATGCCAGCGTACCAAACAGTCCTGATGTGCACGCAGCGTCAGCAATCCATCTCCTTCCTGAGCTCCTCGGCCTCGACCCTGGATCGGCATTCCACACCGGCTCAATGGAATGGTACAAGAGAACGGTGTCCTACCTGCTGCATCTTTTCAAAGTCCAAGCACGGCCGCTGCACGGGGTGCCCGCTGCCTCCCTCGCCGGCCTCGTGGCCGGGCACGGGGTGGTAGGGGTGGTGGTGGTGGTAGGCGGCGCCGGTCATCTGGCGGTGCCTCTTGCGCGGCGACACGGCGCACACTTCGAACGGGGTGAAGTTGGACGAGGAGAAGTGGAACAGCTTGGTGGGCGGCGGGCGCGCGGGGTGGAGCAGCATGGTGGGTGGCGAGGTGGAGATCAGGTCCGACGAGTAGGACACGTTGCTTCCGCTCACGTCCACCACGTAGGTGAGGGTGGCGAGCGCGGCCCTGGTGGCTCTGGTGGGCCGCAGGAGCTCCGCGGGTGGGGATGTGCGGAACTCAACAGGGGCTGAGGGGCTGCACATCAGCTCTCGCACCTCGTCGTCAGACGAGCCGGCCGAGCTGTCGCCGAAGCTTCGCCGGTTGGCCTGCGACCACTTGCGCTTCTCTGGCTGGTACGTCTGCGGCTCGAGCTTGGGCTCGCGGGCTGAGAGGGTGTTGCACTTGTACTGTAGCTTGAAGTCGGTGGAGGTGGAGGAGGATTTCGGCTTCCTGCGCCTGCCGCTCTCACTGCTGTTGATCACCTCCAGTTCCTCCTCCGAGCTGTGGTGCTCAAAGTGGTCGCTGTCACTGGGCAGGGCCGAGTCCACGTCCAACATGGCCAGGATGGGGCTGGGCACGTGCTTGTCGGCGTACTCGTCGGCATCACTGCTGTTGCCGTTGGCCGCCAGGAGGGCGCTATTTGTACTGTGGCAAGACGGGATCGACGTATCCATGGAGCGGCGGGCAAATGCGCGCCGCCTCTGCTGGACTAGGCCGGCAAGGTGTTCGCCCACGCCGTGGTTGCTCTCCTCACACGGCGGCGGCGGCGCCACGGGCGCCGAGCGGCGTCCGCGGTGCGCGCTGCCTCTGGGCGCCGACGAATTCGCTTCGAAATGCGCACGTTCGGCGTTCTCCACGTCTGGTGGGAAATTTGGATGGGAGAAAAATAACAGGTAGGCATTAGTTCAGCATCTCTCAATCAACAACGACGTCCTAGGTGGAAAGATTAGTACAGATCAGTATAAAATGTGCAATGATATCAGTGCAGATTTATTGATATGTACTGATAAACCGTGCTGATATCAGTTGGTTGTACTGGTCACCAGTGGTATTACCAGTAAATTTTCACTAAGTCTTTATTGCCTCTAGTGATATTCATTACTGACATATGCATGCAGATGCAATTAAGTTTTACTTTGAACGGTGAAAATCATTTCTCAGGTTTTTAGTTGATACAAATACCAGTATATCGTTTGTAGTGATATCAGTACGAACGATATACTGATCAGTATAAATATAAGTACAGATGTACTGATATTACTACCAACGATTTACTGATCAATACATATTTGCTGATATCACTTTGTATCACTTGATTTAACTAAAAACCTCAGTAGTAATGCTAAATGCTGAGAAATTGTATGAAATATCAGGTGGGCAATGTATTGACATTTTTTTAAAAGAAAATTACTAAGAAATATTCCCCCCCTCCCAGATTTTTATTCCTAAACAAAGTTAATTATCATTACTTTCATTTAAAAATGTATTTATTAGGTTCTTTATTTTATTATGATTAAGACTGTTCTTTCAGTTAGTGTGAAATTTTAAGTCGATGATGTCAAAGTGAAATTTTTAGTACATACAATTAATTTCTACAATCAATATTGATCTTGTAGGTTTAGAAATATGCATGGCAAATTTTAATGAGCACAGAAAATCCTAGTAATATGTTGCATTATTAAATTTACTAGATATTTTATTTGAAATTACAGTATGGAACTTGCATTCTAAAGATAGTTTTTAAAATCATGGAAACAATTCAGAACTTATTATGCTCACTGTATTAAGGCTTTTCACCTGAGAAATTCAGGCAAATTTTCTGGTATATGGAACAGATTAACTTAGTCTGGTTGTCAATTAATTGTCTGCTATTAATAAATTTACAATGGTAATATTTTACTTAACGGAAGATGCTGCAGAAAGATTAATCATGAAATTATAGTTATTAGGAAATCCTCTGATTTGTTGACAATATTTGAAAATTCCCGTAACTTTTTCAGGTCCTGTGGCAACCCTATTTATTCCCTTCACGTGGCCTGATGATGGCCACACGTCACAAGCACAACGCTAAAATACATGAATTGTCCCCAAAGGTTATCGGATCAGTTATTATGTGTTCAAATTAGTCATGCAGTCGTTAATGAAATGTGGTCTATTGACGGCATCTACTGCACGTATCGACCCAACACTGGCGACAGTTCTCTGCTTTTGTTTTACATTGTGCATTGTGTAATGCAATGTTAAGAAACTCAGTTTACGGATTGTTCAACCACGATAATCGTAACGAAATTGAATACCCATTAAAAACCAATGCCAGCAAGGTCTCAGTTGCATGTGCAATTCGTGCACACTGCTATTGTTATTAAGTGGGTAGGGTTTTCGTTAGGATCAAATGACGCCTACCGTTTATTTTTATCACAATGCTAACCGCAGTAATAGAACACCTTAAACCGTTCGGGTAAATCCGTTCATTGACATTGAAGATAAGTCAAAAGGGTTATTTTGAAGTTGGATCTTGTTGGAGTTTGATGGAGGCTTATTGGATGAAGCCAAGAAACGTCAAATTGAATTCTTCCACAATAACGTGGGAGTCTTTGGTCCGAATGTATTTACGTGTTCTGACAACTGTCCTGGGCTGGCAACTCCGCTCAGGGCCATTTTATATTACCTAACCGTCTTTGAAGTTTGCCTTTCCAGACGGTCGCCTAAGTGCGACCCAAAATGATGACCAACATGCAAAGAAATTAAGATGTTTGCTTCAATTAATGGATAAATTTATTTTTCCTTCTATAGAATTGTCCGTTCACTATAGGGTTTGATATACAGTGTAGGCCCTGTTTACACTTTGTGTAATTTGGATACGTCCCGTTTATTTATAAAAATAAAATAAATCATTATGCAACCACCGATTCCAATCTTCGGAGATTTCGTTGTTTGGAAAATGATAACAGAATGCATAAGAGATATTTCCATGTTTATTCCATTTTTTTAATTTGTGAAAGTGTCTTAATATGCGCAAAAATGTTCATAAAGTTTTTTAATGATGGGCATTTCAATTGGGCACGTTCTGTACAGCTTAAATCCAAAAACCTTGAGCAGTGAGGAAGATTTCGTGCATATCATCCTTGCAATAACGTTTCGCAATTCGTCACCCTCGCCCACTGCGCCACCTATGGCCGTTATTGCTTTTAGAAAATTACCACGAAGAAAATTTAACACCCACACCATTGACGTCCTGCATATTTCAGACCTGACTTTTCCCGAACCTCCTTTTTCGTGAAATTCTAAAAAAACAATGTGGCTTTGTGATGAGACGTGGTGTCGCGTATTATTCCTCGATGCCAATAAATCATCCAGCCATTAAACAGTAAAGCATTAATCATTCGTTAATATGGCCGGCTTCCAATTATACGTGCAAAAAGGTAATATCCACAGACTCCGCCAAAGACCAGCTAAAATGCACGAGTATAATTGCAATCGCGTCAATAAATTTCGAGGCGAAATGACAATTGCGTGAAACCCAATAGCGTGATTAGGCCCGACTGATTTACGACATGGGCGTGCGGCACTAATGGCACTGCGAAATGCATGCACATGGAGGTGGCAAATGCATACTCACTTTCTTGGGAATCTTCAAATTCCGTATTTTCATCATCCGATTCTGTTCCTGAATCACGATCGTCGTCAGACTAGATGTACGTAAAGCACAAAAGAAAACGAGGAGAAATATAATTACAACAAGTTTCAGTTGAATGAAAAAATCAAAAGGCTGGCATGCTTTGCTGTAAACGAGCGCAAGTTTTGATTCGGCGTGTTCTGGTTTCTATATGCACTGTGAATTACGAGGAGCTAACATCTGTTGAAGTCTTTAAAAGTCCCACTGAAATCGGATCCCAATGAAGCCAGTGAAGTCAGGGAGAATTTCAGGAATTTTGCCGGCCTTCAAGGACTTCAACCGAACTTCACAATGTTTAATTGAAATCGCATTGAAGTCCCAGTGAAGTCCCACTGAAGTCACTTTGAAGTCAATGAAGTGCCACTGAAGTCAATGAAATTAAGCTCCCTGAAATCCAATTAAGTTCACATTCTTAAGAGATGTTAGCACTTCGGTATATTACATACCTCAACTAACGGCGGCACTTCGGCTTGGCGTTCCTTTACATGACCAATGCCCTTTTACGATACATGTACCCTATTTAACCCTAAACTCGCCATTGCGGCTTCCTATAGGAGCCATCCAAAAATGGGCGTTTATGAAAAAATAAGAAATGGACACTTCGATCCCCGCTACCCAGCCTCTACTGACTATAGTCTGCCCAAAACTAGAATGATACTGGGGAATTCAACTGGACCAATAGAATGCAAGAGCCTGTTTGCAATTAATCATGCCTGCCACACAACACGTGCCGTCTTTTGGGCATCGGTGTGGCTTTCTCTATGCCAAAAGCTAACTATTCTGTGCGTTATCAACAAAACGGCACAGAAAGCAGGACTCTTATTACATCAATTGGCCCACCTAGGAACTCCACCTTCAAATTTATTGCGGCCCTACATCCAGAAAAATGTAAGTTTTTGTTTTAGGCTTTGCTCATGAATATACACGTAACCTCAGCACCCGTAAAACATTACTTTTACAGCATATTTTGCCCCCTCTCAACCACATACCAAATGCATTTTTCAAACGGGAGCAAAGCACAGCTTATTGTTCTAGGTTTCCTGAAATGCTAAAAGCGGCATCACCTGCTGGGAACAAACTATGACATGCAAACGTTCACAGACCCAGTTTCCGCCACTGGGGTGAAGCAATATTTCATTTTTAACTCCATGTCTGTTACGAATGTATAAACATGATCCAATATTCCTGTCAGATCGTGTTATTGTTGGGTTGAATTAAAGGGCACAAACACAACTAAGGCCAGAAAGCGTCCAGACAGGAACGAAAACAAGCGATAAAAAATTAGAACTATCGACATTTGAGGAACCCACATTAGCCATTTCAAGCCCGAATTAAAATATAAAAAGCCAATAATAACGAATTAACGACGTTAAATTAGCGGTTACAATCGGAACTCTTGGACTGGAAAGGGCTAACGAATTGACCTTCCTGCACGTCACGTTTATAGAAAAAAAAAGAAAAAAACCAACTGTCGTGCTAGGAAAACGAAATTGCAAAAACGCACAAACGAAACATTTCATGGCCACTATTAAAGTTTCCTGACGGAGGCTGGTCGATGCACGCATGGTTTGAAGAATCCAAAATCGATGAAATTGAATTGGCTGGACATGCGGTTACCTTAATTGGTATCAGTCACCAATAGCGAAATAGTGCATACATTAAAGCTTATCGGACAAACGCTAATGTTACCGAATTATAAAACCATATCAAATGCAATTAGTGAGAACCCAAAATTGATTTCCACTATAGCAAGCATCTTGATTATGAGCAACGTTTCCAGCTTTCTGATATCAATATTTCTGATACCGGCGCACAAGTCCCGTTTACGTACATGTTAGTGTAAATTTAGCTTGCTAGTGAAAACGTCACTAAAGCAGGCCGAAATATATTAATCAATGAGTTTGAATGCTTCTTAAATGCTAACCTGAATTTCCAATGAAGAAATTCGAAATGCAATTATTTTTTTCCTTAGCTCTAATTCCTTTGCAGCCTCGCGTTGGTTGTTTTGGTTAAGCGATGTTATTCGTTAATTGGGCGACAGAATGGAACGTTATGTAGGTCGTGCCTTTGCAATTGCACAAAAAAAAAAGACTTGCGTTTATCTTAATTAGCTCCGGAGCAAATGACGTATATAACCATTATAATCAGTCCACCTAACTTCGGCGAATTAAAAAAAAAAGCGCAATCGCTTTGTGCACATACACTGTACGTGCCAAATCGGTTTCTCCGGGGTACAAAAACTATGCAATGGCAAGTTCACCAGAACACATTTCGTCTGGTGCATTTCAGTTTGTGCATATTAAAAGATATGAAACGCACTAAACGGAAATGTATTTCTCCGTTTTATGGCTCCACGTTTCACTTCATGCAGGCCTTTTGAAGCTTGCAGCGTTGATCGACAACCCTTTTACGACCGTTCAAAACTCAATCAACTTGAATTTCTCCTCAGATTTCTCTATCCTGTTCCACTATAGAAAACTGCAACTGTTTCGTTATTTACTTGACGTTACGGCAGCCACCATACTTATCGAAGGCAAGGCCGGAATTCGTGGGCAGTGTGTTTGAGATCGGTCTCGAATTTAACACCTGTCGATGCATTTTCGGTTATTCGTACGAATACTCCGCACGTCAATCGTCATTATTTATGATGAAATTAATAGTGAGAAATCATGATAGCTCGATAAACGATTTTCGCAATTAGCTAATTTAAAAGCTCACTACCGACCATGTAGTGCTGGGTGTCCATTTGAAAGCCGAGAGCGATAGTAGCCTCTCGAGAGTTGAAACTTCCAATGCTAACGGTGAGTTACTCCCACGAGCCATTGAAAGTACAAAGCTCTTAAGTAGACTCGTATAGCTCATAATACTCGCTTAAAACGAATGATATGATTGGACCACAACCTATATATTGTAGGCTTTGATTGAAAGGACGAGTTCGGGCTAACTTTATCAGACTTCCGCGTTAATTCCCCAATACGATTGCAAAATACCAGGCGTTATACTGCGTTATTGTCACGATGTCGCTCTCTAGTGAACGGACCATCTGCGATTACCTTGGATAGCTAGTATCGTTATCGCACTCACCTCTCAAATGGACATCCAGCATCAGCTAGTGCATGAAATGCGGAAGTCATTTAAATTTCAGCAAAAAAAGCATCTATATGTATATAGCCTTGCTGAAATCGAAATATTGCATAACAGTAGTAGTGGAATTTTTTAGTTGAAACATTTGCAGGAATATTATATACCAAGGGTTCTCAATAGACTATATTTAGAACCTCTACTGATACGTGCAAACAACAATTCACAGAGGAACGTTTGCATCCAAATGCAAACAAATCCTCAGTAATGGCTACTTAAAAAATCCTCTGCCTCCATTGACGTCATTTCCAGCATTTGAGCTTCCACCTGCATTTCATGTTCGGTTTTGACACACTTAGACCAGGCATGCGCATATTTATTTTCATCTGGAACACAAGTTTCCTAGCATTATACATGTAGTCAACAAACTCGAAATGGATTGATTATGATTGGATATCAGCTGCTTCCTTGATACAACGTCTCTACATGACTTTATCTTTGCACTTTTTTATCGCCAACATTTTCCATATCTACAAAGTGTATGTGTAATGACAATTTTAACTTAGTTTAATCAACTGGTCTTGTTTGCTGACACGCCGGGGCTCACTGAAGACTTTCCACACCAGTCCGTCATTTTTTTCCGATTGATATTTGCACAATTCGAAGTTTTTTAGTTCGGTTTAAATAAACGTTGTATTAAAACCACAGATGCCAGTCACTATACGGTACATCAGAAGAGCTCTTTTATTGTCCATGATTGAGGTCTTTCTTGTCGCAGGCATGATTTGAGCAGGAAAGCGAGACAAATGTGCGGGTAGCACTTGGGAAATCATTTTTTTTGAACGGAAAAAAATCGGAAAAACTTTCACTTCCGGTTTGTAGAACTATTTTTTGCTTATTAATAATACCAGCATGGCGGTATTCCCAGAGATAGACTGATAAGAACAAGACATCGAACCGCATCATGCTATGATCCCTGCTTCCCTACACCAGTTTTCAAGATACGTATTCCTAAAGTATTGATATAAAAACCGATTGTTTGACTAAAGCTCGAGCATTGCATATCATTGCTATCTAAAACATATTTTCGAAAACCGTGCATTTATTTACAGCCTGCCTTTGCTCGCCATTGGTAGGAACTAGCGCAGAATGCTTAAAGAGGATGATCATTTAAAATTTCATTATTTTTGACAGAATCTGTGAAATTTATAATTTCAAATTAGAAAGCCTGCACCAAAGAAAATACAATACCAAATTATTTATCGCTAGATTTAAAGAAAGTGCAGTTAAATAATGTCTTTTAGTCCGTAATATTAGTTTAGTTTTATTTAGGCCTGGGATTATTTTAATTTAGTTAAACTTTATTCTGATTATTTCATTTTATTATAAGCATCGGATCGGTTTAATACACAGAGAATTCCACCAGTAAAACAGGCCAGTTGTTATTTAAATTGATGAATTCCGTAAAAAGTAACGAAATTTGACTTTAACAATTCCACCATATTTTGAATTGCAAGAATGGCAATCTTGTTAGAAGTGGATTTTATAGCTCAGTTTACAGTGTTTTTTTTTCTCATAATAATCTCGATATTCTAATTTACAATCTGGACGTCCAGTTTCCTTGAACCGCTCCCTCCCCTGGACGTTCTTTGTGGATGACATCCCTACATCAAAGCAAAAATAACTTCGGTATTTTCTTACTAAGTTATCCTGGAGAAATCGTCATTGACTGTGACGAGGAAATATGCACAGGAAGCGCACTCTTTTCTAAAGGAAACCCTAGATTTCGGGCCTGGTTTCTAGCCTTAGGTGGTAACAGTGCACCGCAAATGTCGTTCCACTCCGAGCGAAAATGCAGTCCTCCAGCACCTCATGGTCTCCACTGACCCCAGTGTTATTCCACTGCTGCTCATGCGCAGTACACCGTTTTAGATGACCCAGGCTGCGAGATATCGGTGGGGGACTAGCCTATTCAGGCTCCAAGAAGGGGTAATTTTTCTTTTAAAAAAAAGTATCCACCTTTTCCTCCATTATTATTTTAGAAGACCTTGAGGCAGCGCATTAGTTGCACGTTTCTTGTGCGATGGAATTAAATTGCAAGATTGATGGTACCGTGGGTTTGGGTTTAGGGGAGGGTGACAAAAAATAATTGCTTATTTTGTATGCGCGTCCTTCCGCGTATCTTCCGCTGCACTTCGTGCAGTTATGCGCCATTTCAACTTTTGATCCCAAAAAGAATTAGCACGCTGCTTTTTCGCTCCATTTTCAACGGTGGAAAGTCCGTGCAGTCCCTCGCTTGTCTTTCATCTTTCGCTGCATTTGCACCGTATGATTCATCTTATTTCTGGTCCCCCGCAGCGCATCGGATACCCGTCCATGACCGTACCCCCTTAACCAGCGCATTTAAAGAAAGATTTAACTTTTTTTGTCTCTGCCGAGGGGGGGATTTTAGTGCCTCCTTCGCAGCTCTGGTCCATTTCGAAACGCTGTTTTCGATTCTGGGAACATTCGTTCCTTTATCTGATAACGTTCGTGTAATGCAAATTTGAGCGACTTGGGCTGCTGATATGCGTTTTAACGATTCTTTTCATGCTCCCGGATCGCAATCTTTCGAGTGCGCTAATTAGACGGATTTCTTTGCCTTGGTTTCAGGGCTTTGATAAGCTGTCCATTTGAACTGGCCAGTGCATGATAAGGTCAGAGAAATGCACCCATTTACTTTTTCATTTCATCGCATTGTTGTTATTTTTAAATGTCAGCAATGCATGCACTGCTGTTCGAACGCTAATCGCAAATCCGGCCAGACTTCTGGGAAAAAAAAAACGAAAGCTGGGAGATATGCACGAATCCCTTAAATTGACTTAAATCAATTCGACTGTTTTCTCGCTAACGCTTGGAAGGTCTCGGAAAGAATCCCCCTTAAATGCAGCTTATTTCCTGCGGCGTTGAACGGCCTCTAAAAAATGAATCCCATTCGGTGATGTCACTGGTTGATTGGGAATGAAAGTCATTAAATATAGTCGAAAGAACAAATGAATCAGGCCTGCACCAACTGGTTTGCAGCATTAGCGCAGGAATGGGAGAAAGACAGGTTATCGAATTTATGTCGAACACTGCGAGTCGGCGTGTGCGCATCGCCACTATACCGATATTCCAATTATTTAACGGTCGGTGTGCTTGTTCTGACTGGTGAACAAGCTAGAAAATTGTTACATTTGGCTACCGACAGACGTTAAATGATAATCGCCCAAATGTTGAAACCCCGAAGCGAATACCCGCTATGCATGCATTTTCGAACCTAGTTTTCCTTGAACTGATCAATATCATTGCTAAGTTTATTTCCCTTCAAACAGAATTGGTCGTATTGTACGTATGTAAATGTCCCGTGTATTCGTGGAAAAATCAATGCAAAATTAAAAAAAACAAAAATCAAGTCAGAAAAACGCGTGTTAAAAGCGTACGTGCAGTGATCAAATTTTGGATTTTTTCAGAAGTGTTTTTCTCATTATAAATCAACGGGACAATTTCAAATCATGAAATACCGAATGCACTTGAGCGGACGACCGTTTCAGCACAGGGTAAACAAATTTTGCACTGATGATAAGTTTAACAAAAAACATTTCATTAGCTTTAAGGCATGGGAAATGAAAACAACGAAAATACTTCTGGCTAAAACTTTACCCAAACGATTGTTTCCTTCTTATGTTCAGCCCTACACGAACACATCAAAACAAAAATAAACAAGAACCGAATCTCGCGATTTGCATTTCATAAGCCGTGCAAGTTTGTAAAAACAACGATTCATGTACTAGCATATTCCAAATCTCCCCTTCCATACGTCAATACACGTCCATCAGCACACCCCTAGGTTCATGACTAAAGCCCACCCTGTATCTTTCTGTTCAGTTGTTTTGATTACAGCTTTTCACCGCTCATTTTGCATTGCAAAAATAACCAGACTCAAATCAACTAGTAGACTGATGCCTAAACAGTGCTATGTATGCATTCGTGTTTTAGAATCGTAACATCCAAATATGAGCTCGTTTCCAGCACTGCTGCACTTTTTCGTTTCGGGATAACAACTGGCGACCAATTGTTCACCCCAGTCCAGGATCATTCTGGGAAAGCAGGTGACAACCGAGGCGCAGCAACTTGGCTTACCTTATACTGGAATGGTTGATCGACTTCATTGAGAGACTGAGTTCTGAACTTCTGCGTGACAAATCTGAGCATATTTCGACGCTTGGTTTCGGGTGCTTCTCGATGAACGGAGGCTGAGCGGGGACAGGGAACGACGACTCAGAGGCGGGCTGTTGGCACGGGCGAGCGCTCCTTCGCTAACGATTCCTGCCCTTGCATCGAATTTTGAGACTCGTGCAATCAGAGATTTCTATCGCGAAGACTGAGAGCGAGGAAACGGAATGCACATTTTTCTTCTTTGCGAGCCTTTGATTTTCTTTTCACCAGAAAACTTTTGGGTGGCCAGCGAGAGCTCCGTCGCTCATCCGGAAATCGTGGCACTCGGGCTTGCGGGTTGCAGCGGTCGAAAGTAGAACCATTTCCTTTCGAATGCAGCACGCGCTATTCCAGTTTCGGCTTTCTCTTATTCCGGGATTTGATTTCTTTTTTTTTCTTATTTCACTTTTCTTCTTTCGTGTGCGAACCACAGAGAGCGATGCGCGGCACCCCACCACAGCGTGTTTCCAGCTCCTCCGTCTTCTCGCTTCTTGGACCCCCTTGCCTGGCCGTGTTCGCACCGTTCCCTGCACCTGTGTCAAAGAGCAAGAGCAGACATTCTCACGGCCGTCCGCGCACCTCGGAATCGCCAATTCGCAGACAAAAGAACATACTGTACCCCTGGACCGCTAAGGACACATCCTCTCTCGTTTCGATCTGCAGCTCGACTCGCTGACGACGCCAGCGGAAGAGCAGCAAAACCCTGGCAATGGGAGGGCTTGGCGGACGAGTCCACTGCGGCGCAGGGTTGGCGGAGGCCGCCTGGACCACGCCCACATCAGCCGAAGTGTGCCGACAGAGCCCTCTGAAGGAGCGCTAACCAGACTGGTTCCAGGACGGCACCGGGGCGGGCGAATTGAAACCAATCCCATTTTGCGGATGCGAAATTCCCCATCGGAGTTCAGACCTTCTTTTCCTAAGGGCTTCATATTCCTTATTTCCCTCACACAATTCTTAGGAATATAGCCGAATTAATGAAAGATGCTGGAAATTCAAATGGGGAGCCTCTTGTTGCAGTTAATCTTTCCTGTCCCATTGGTTAAGGCTCAGTTTCTTTTGTTAATCCGACTAGTCCGACTAATCCGACTAATAGAATGATAATAATTCCAGAAGACTCAGCCAAATTTTATCTTCTGCGTGACGTTTCGGCCTATTAATTTAGCCGTCATCAGGCGATCTTTAATGAATAACATAAAGCGTTACAAAAATGAAGATAATGAGTATAAGTACCTACTTATAAATACACGCAACTTGACAATAAAAACTTGTATAAAACTTAAGTGCGAGGGCCAATAGCGCGCTGATTAATACTGAAAACTTTGGTTATAATTAGAATTATAATCAACAACTTTACAATATGTCTTGATCCAAACTCATTCAACAATACTGAATTACGCGTTTGCAAGTGATATCTAGCAACTGGCAAAACCTCACTATGAATTAATTAATTAACAAAGGATATTTTAACTTATGAAGATAGTATATCATAATGTTAATTGCTGAATAGGAAAGGTTACTGTATTCGAATCTAACGTTAATCTTTTTAATTTTAGCTTACTTGTGTTCGCAATTTTCTCCTTTAGCGTCACTCCATTTTCACCGTTTGTCTGACGTCATTTTCCTTTTTTATGCAGTTTCATTTTTCCTTTTTACCTCGTTTTCCCATATTTTAAGTATGTGTTTCTTATTTAATATTTTTTCCTTTTAACGTTTGCAGAGTTTTTTTCTTCCTTTTTCTCCTTTTTTACCGTTTCAACCCTATTTTCATTATCTCTTTCTTTTATCAATTTTTATCATTTTATAATTTTTTCCGAGTTTTTATTTTTGTTTGCTTTTAGGTATTTGTCCAGTAATTTTTCCTCTTTTTTCCTGTTTTTGTTTTCATGTTTCTTGCTTTCCTTTTTTCCTTTCTTTCTATTCTATTCGATACCCTACAAGCAGCATATTAATGCCATGTAGTAGGGGGGTGGGAGCTGGGGTCAATTAGTTTAAACCACATTTATACACATAAGTGCAATTACAAATTTGGAACAGTTAGAAGAACTGAAGAATGATAGGTAAGGGAACACGGTCGTGGCCGATTACAGAGGTATTATCCTTTATCTTTATCGTACCGTTATTCATTGATCGTGTTTTCCTTATTCCTTTTTTACTGTTTGTCGGCGACCTCGTTTTCGCCGTTTTTCGATTGCCTTTATTCGGTTTCCCTGCCAATTTGATCGGTTTTTCAAATGCCATTTTCTGTTTTCTCAATGTCATTTTCTCCGTTTCCCCTGCCATTTTATACGTTTTCATGACGTCATTTTCTTCTTTTTCCCACTGTCCTTTTCTCCGTTTCCCCTGCCATTTCTTAGGCTTTCCTGACGTCATTTTTTTCTTTTCCCCACTGTTATTTTCACAGTTTTCCCTGCCATTTTCTACGTTTTCCTGACGTCATTTTTTTCTTTTTCCCACTGTCATTTTCTCCGTTTCCCCTGCCATTTTCTACGTTTTCCTGACGTCATTGTCTTCTTTTTACCACTGTCATTTTCTCAGTTTTCTCTGCCATTTTCTACGTTTTCCTGACGTCATTTTCTTTGTTTTCCCACTGTCATTTTCTCCGTTTCCACTGCCATTTTTTAGGCTTTCCTGACGTCATTTTCTTCTTTTTCCCACTGTCATTTTCTACGTTTCCCCTGCCATTTTTAAGGCTTTCCTGGCGACATTTTCTTCTTTTTCCCACTTTCATTTTCACAGTTTTCCCTGCCATTTTCTACGTTTTCCTGGCGTCATTTTCTTTGTTTTTTCACTGTCATTTTCTTCATTTCCCCTGCCATTTTAAGGCTTTCCTGACGTCATTTTCTTTGTTTTCCCACTGTCATTTTCACAGTTTTCAATGCCATTTTCTACGTTTTCCTGACGTCATTTTCTTCTTTTTCCCACTGTCATTTTCTCAGTTTTCCCTGCCATTTTCTACGTTTTCCAGACGTCATTTTCTTTGTTTTCTCACTGTCATGTTCTCCGTTTCCCCTGCCATTTTTTAGGCTTTTCTGACGTCATTTTCTTCTTTTTCACACTGTCATTTTTTCAGTTTTTCCTGCCATTTTCTACGTTTTCCTGACGTCATTTTCTCCGTTTCCCTTACCATGTTATTAGGCTTACCTGACGTCATTTTCTTCTTTATCCCACTGTCATTTTCTCAGTTTTTCCTGACATTTTCTACGTTTTCCCGACGTCATTTTCTTTGTTTTCCCACTGTCATTTTCTCCGTTTCCTTTGCCATTTTTTAGGCTTTCCTGACGTCATTTTCTTCTTTTTCCCACTGTCGTTTTTACAGTTTTCCCTGCCATTTTCTACGTTTTCCTGACGTCATTTTCTTTTTTTTCCCACTGTCCTTTTCTCCGTTTCCCCTGCCATTTCTTAGGCTTTCCTGACGTCATTTTTTTCTTTTTTCCTCTGTCATTTTCACAGTTTTTCCTGCCATTTTCTACGTTTTCCTGACGTCATTTTCTTCTTTTTCACACTGTCATTTTCACAGTTTTCCCTTCTATTTTCTACGTTTTCCTGCCGTCATTTTCTTTGTTTGTCCACTGTCATTTTTTCCGTTTCCCCTGCCATTTTTAGGCTTTCCTGACGTCATTTTCTTCTTTTTCCCACTGTCATTTTCACAGTTTCCCCTGCCATTTTCTCCGTTTCCCGTGCTATTTTTTAGGCTTTCCTGACGTCATTTTCTTCTTTTTCCCACTGTCATTTTCACAGTTTCCCCTGCCATTTTCTACGTTTTCCTGACGTCATTTTCTTTTTTTTTCCACTGTCATTTTCTCCGTTTCCCCTGCCATTTTTAGGCTTTCCTGACGTCATTTTTTTCTTTTTTCCTCTGTCATTTTCACAGTTTTTCCTGCCATTTTCTACGTTTTC